>DWOQ01000779.1:0-10401 GCA_018251115.1 Codatractus alcaeus
TTACCGCCTATAGCAGGTGTTGTTTCGATTTGGCCAATAAAAGATGTGCTTCCAAACTTTTGGACGGTAGTGTATATAATTAACCAACGACAGTCAAACGCTTTAAACAAAGCACTGTACTCAAATCTACAGATGCCTTCCCGAGACAAAAGCTTAGGCCTTAGAATACTAGGATTTAGTTTATTACTGAGTAAGTTAAATAATATTCTCAGACTAGACGAAATTACAGTTTCACTCGAGATGAATGACAGTGGCTATTTAAACAGCTGCGTCTCAACCTAACTTGCAAGATGGCTAGCTTAAATTTAATATTAGGTGTTCTGTTCTTTCACATGAAGCTCTTATTACTTCATCGCTTCGATCTTGCTCATTGTTTCTTGCAATTTTTGCACAAAGAGTGCAACAAAGATCGCGTGTTTCGTTCAAAAGTGAAATGTACTCTCTTTGTTCTGACAGAAGATTACCTTATCCATGAATCGCTTCTGTTCTGTCAGACATGCCGTTTTTCATCTAAGATACGTCTGTTCCTCTGTTAGTATTTTCTTTATATCTGGCAAAGCAATATACATACAATCACATTACTCTTAATTCAATCTTATTCCTCATATGTGGCACATAAATTTAATTTAGAATATTTAATATTATTTCAACAACTAATAAGTAAACCTTGATTTTTAAATAACGTTTTATAAAAACATACTTGTCTTCTGAACCCAACTTCAGCTTATATCGAAAATTTAATATCGAAATTTTCATGAAAAATATTATTCTTGGCTTCATCTAAATTGCAGAGACATCAAAAACACACCGATTACTCGAAAATTCGATTAAACGCGTTAAAATAGACCGGAAAACACATTAGTGGTGGCTGCAGATTTTAATTTCCCGTTGGAATACATATTGCAATATTAATTTTTCTCTCAACACTGCACGCTTGAACCTTGTTTTTTGCAACGTATGAAACCGTTTCAATGTTACAGTGTTTATTAAATTCTAGGCATGAAATAGAATTAAGGTTACCGATGTAGGTCGTGTAAAATACATAAATTGAAATGAGATTTAATGAAGCTTAATACCTCATAGTGGTGTAGTTACAGAACACTGACATTGTATGTAAGGTAAATACACCGCTGCCAAGTTAATATATTAAATATGAGCATACATACATCTTAAACTTAACAATTGCCTGCAACCCTGTTTTAAGTGCCACATCTGCCGACAGGACGGGAAAGCCTGGAGCATACGCCACCAAGCTGTTCCAATGCATTTTCGTGGAAGGAGTTGCAGATTAGTAGGCAAACCGCGTTGGATGTTATCAAACGGCCCATGAGGCCTCCAACATGACGTAACGATTGCTATCGAAGGGTAACAACATACCCTCCGAAGTATGAAGGAACACATGGGATTTGGGAACAACAAGCTGCAGAGTTATAAGCGCTTCAATTTTACATTAACTAAATATATTAAATGCCTAACATTCAATGTACCTTTATCACACACTGGAAAAACTAAACCCTTTTGTATTGGTGTTTCACGGTCCTCTTTGGTATTTAATGTGAAGATCGCACCCTTATTTGCATTCCACTTCACGCTTAACGAATACCTCTGTCGGATCCCTTAGTCTTTTTACGGTTTTATTCCCGGACCTTTTCGAGTTTTCCTTTTCCGGAGTTTTATCCAATGCACAGAAATTCACGAAAAAATCAAGTGCATTATTTCAAGCGACGGTCTTTTTATATTCCGCGGCTTATCTGGACAATGTATTTTTGAAATTGTTCATTTACTGAAGTCTCCTGAATGGACGATGTTATAGTAGAACTATGTTAAATATGTTGATATGTTGATTTGAGACATACATTTTGTTACATAAAGAAAATAGATTATAGAAACATTCATAGAAGTTAACATATTTCACAGAGCATACCTTATTCTTAGTCTATAAATTGCAACGAAAGATATATATTTTTTCTAATATCTACGCTATGCGAATCTAAGCCATCTATGTTACAATAGAGGTGACGAGGAAGTTCGCACAAGTATGATAGCTTAAAGTTTTTTGAAGATGCCAGGCTGTTTTTTCATTTTAGCGCTTTTCACTACAACCGCGTTACTGATGGACATATTTATTAGATCATGATGACGAAATCCGTCCCGTGCGAGTCTGAGCCGATCATTTGTATTCTTCATTACTGTCCACCTAATAGAATCGTCAAGCTAATAAAGCCGTATTTTTTATCAAACTATAATAATAATATGAATAATTACAAATGTACCTACACAATTAAGGGAAATTAAAACAAAAAAACAGTGACTGAATAACTTTTTCTACAAATATCACACCGATATTTTACAAAAATGCTTAAACATTTCTTTCGTCAGATCAATGAATCATCACTGCTTCTATCAAACATTAGTGTCAAGATTATGTCAATACGACGATGTGAACATATACTTGTACATAAGAAACATTTTATTATTATATATGAATATGGATTTGAAAGAAGCAGACGAGTAATCTAATATTGACATGATACGTGGCAATCGTTACAGCCGAAGATAATCGTAAAAATTATACCAAAAAGAATCGTCAAAGGACAGTTTATGACGTGTAGGATAGTAGCAGTCATACCAGGCTGCTATGCAGAGTTCAGGATATGATAACTTTCATCCAGATAAACGTTAAAACAATGATTTGAACTTCTGCATAGGTTTGATCTAGAGGTTCACATAATTATCTTTTAAAGTATGAATAGCGCCCACAACTTAGAAAAAACATCTGGAGCTATGAATAAAGTAAGCGGATCTATTTTCTTAATGAATAATCCATACATCACTTCAACACACATTACTGCCAATCATGAGCTATTTTGTAATACATGGTGACAATGGTGTTATGAACTGAACGCCATCAATCAAACGCAGCTGAGTTTCAGTGATATCGAATATTAGTCTGTTTTTGGGCAAAAAATTACACGTGCCATAGCATACAAATTAAATGTTATTAAGGTTAATAGGATCTTGTTAGCTAACACATTAGGACAATCTTACGTGTTCCAACGGAAACAAATGGTATAGTTTTTAATGGTTTGTACTATTTATATCGTACTTTATACGCAATATGATCCTTATAGAGTAGACGCATACTAACGTAGAATCTGGCTCGAAGGACCAAGTAAAAGATATATGCTTTTTTGTTTTAGCGTATATTTTTCTGAAGGTTTTTACCTATAAGGATGTAAAAACGGGCCAATCCAATAAGTGAGCTACCACAAATATCGAACGCATGGTCCCCCAATCATAGGCTAATGGCGGCCGCGTTATGAACTGGATCGCATCAATCAGACGCAGCTGCCGCGCGAGTGTGATGTCGCCTTAATATCGGATATTAAAATATGTTATGGTCCAAAAAACGTATAAGTAGAATGTAAAGTATTTCAGAATAAATTAATAATTTTGAATATCACGATCGATGGACATTTAACTATTTAAGAATCCATAATAATTTGTATTTCCATTATTCTTATGTAACTTCCTACTCTAAGTTCATATTAAGGCCGAACTTTATTGCATATATCTCAATGTTACAATCCACATAACGGTACATAACATTCTGAAATACAAAATGAAAGTATCGACATAAAACATTACAAAAAAATATTGGAAATTAGTTGATGTATATCTGTCTTAAATGAACTTTTAATTTCAAAGTTTACCTAGATACATGCAATAAAATATATATTTATTTTCATTTCATAAACTAACTAACATCATAATAGTTATAAAATGAACTATGATAACATCATATGTTAAGAGATGTCAAGACAAAGACGCAGAATGAAGCTTGATCGCCATATACTTGTCATTATTATAATCACTTAGCGGTTGAATAGGCGCGGTTTCAGAGCAAGAAAATTTTATTCAAATATGAGTGATCGTTCAATTTACTTTTGCCATTCTCGCGTGAGGTTAACAGGGAGGCTGTAGAATGTAAATCGTTATCGCGGGGAATGTGCGCCAGACAGAATTGCTCGAAGGCTTTCTCTCGTTATAAATTAGGTGCAGATGACGCGTTCCGTGACTTGGCTCCAGATCGGGTTCGCGCGTGCATTTCACGATTTTGTTGCAACGTTTAAACACCGTATTAACGTACACGAGAGAATATACGAGGTGGGCTTTATTAAATACAGAATGACATCATGGATTGTTAAAATTATTAAGAGGATTAAAATATGTGATAGTTTATTTCGGTAGGTATTTCTATAATTTTCACTCATTATTATAAAATAGCTTCGGTCAACCAAATAAATTGACGATAAAGAAATTATTTTTATTATTGCGTCTCTACGTTATAAACTTAAATTGGACCTGGACGACAAATTAATTTTTCACTGTTTGTTGCCTGCAACAAGCTTACCTGCGAGTGGGCCGCGCAGTACTCCGGCGTCGGTTGTCTGAAGGGGCTGTGCACTGGGCACGAGGCGTGTTGCGCGTGCTGGGCGTGCGGCAGATGGTGTGCGTGCACGTGCGCGTGCGCGTGGTGGTGGGGCGTGTGGCGGTGCGCGAGGCGCGCGGGCTGCGGGGCGTGGCGCGCGCATAGGTGCGGCGCGCTGCCATGGTGCTCCGCGAGCGAGAGCGTCGAGCAGGATGGCCGCCAATACCCGCCCTCCTCCATGTCAGGCCCAGGGGGGCATCGCGCCGCGCCACAGCACGCGCACCGCCTCGTGCACGTCAGCGCATGCCGCCGCGCCTCGTGCGGGCACCAATCTTCGCGCTCGCGCCCCGACACCCTTTCCGCTGGCCCCTACCCCTCCCGCTAGCGTCTCCGCCGAGCGGACACCCGCCAGCCGCGCATCCGAATCATCCTAATCATCCGAATCGATTCAAACTGAACTCTTCGCGGTTTTTCACTGTTAACATTAACTGACACTTCACTATTTGAAAAGATTGTACGGTTTTAAAGTTGAATCACAAACACTAGCTCCGCATCATATCGGATTGACTATCCTGAAAAACACTCCCGTAAATTCCATGAGCCGCCTAATCGTATAACCGTGTCGGCCTTCTCAAACGTGGATAAAAGTAAATCTGTAAAGTTGGATTGGATCGTAGGAAGTTCAATTTATTCTCGATATTCGCAATTTCAGTTTTAATTGCTTTATCTCGTCCCAAAAGACAACGAACAAAGAGCCGCGGTACGCAAATTGCAGATATTTGCAAGTGGGAGAGATAATAACTGCATTCTCTTTAACGCTTGCAGTTGTTGAACTTTGACTTACAAATCGACGGATTCGCATGCATCTCCAATTCGGGCGCAAACAGCACTCTCGACTTTCTCTCCTAACTCACTTTCTACAATAGATATTCACTAACCGCAATTGTGTTCCTGATCGGAATGCTCAACTACTGTTTGTGTAACTAGTTAGTAGTGCGGATTCAATGGAGGAGATCAATGATCGAATTACTCATCTTGTAATAAGAAAATATGTAAAACATTATATTTCTTTTCTTAAAAATTGAAAGTATATAAATCGGCGAATTATACTTACTAATATTCTTACTTAGTTACCCTAAATCCATATTCTCCAATCTTGAACGATATAATCCCTTCTCGAAATGTATAAAGAAAAAATCAAATATTACTATTACCCCTTACAAGAACAAATCGATTTCTCATCTTAAAGACGCAATTCCAATAACGACAAAACCTAATGACACATAAAGATATTATGGCACCGCTCCACCGCGCACCGCATATGACTTCCTATGAGAAGATTGTAAACAGGTTGAAGGTTGTAACAAAACAAGCCCCGGCCTTGTCCCTTTCGAAGTAGGCCACTGATTTGCATCTGAAACCACCCTTTCTAATGTTCAACAAACGTAAGTTAGGTAGGGGACTCGAAGCAAACACAATGATGCAACCCCCGGTAACAATATTCTAATTGTTAAGTCTCAAAATTTCTCACGTGCTCTGATAAAATTTTCAAACAACTATTAGGTTTAGGTATTAGGTTACTTTCAAAGGTTTATAAGTGAAGATCATATCGAACAACTGTTAATAAGCTCTAATAGTGGTTTCGTTTCTCAGTCACAATCTAATTTAATCAAATTTTATACGAAAGAAACAACTTCAAAATTTGAAAGAATGAATAAAATAAAATAAAAACCATTTTCCACACTACAGTTACATTCCTGGTATAATTATAAATTCAGTAAGTATTAACATCTTCATTTATAAAACATTTTTTTCAACCACGAAAACACTGTAACGAATCTTAAAGACGCAAGAATCACGAAGTAATTTTTTATAGTTGACATTTCTTTTATGCAACCAGGTTAGCTGAAAATTATACCACGAGTAACCTTCTTAAAGCGAAACAGCACTCTTAATTTGTCAAGCTGTGGCAACTTTTCATGTCAAGTAACTAGCTCTTGTGGTTTCTTTTTGACGTTTATTTGGAAAGTGGGGAATAGTAATAAGATTGAAATTACTTCTGATTTGGAGGAAAACATATTTTAAGAAATGTAACATAACTGAGTGAGACAGTCATCTATGCAAAAAAACAATATAATTGTTATTGGGTTTATGAATTGTTACTGTGACGCTTCGCAAATGCGTCGATTTGATGAAAAAAATAATATTTATAACTATTTTCGGAAATGTAATTTGGTCATCTTTGCAAATATTTTTTTATTAGAACTGTTATTGCATTCATGAAATTTTATTATGGCGCTTCGTAAAATAATATTAAAATCCAATATATTTTTATAAACCATTTTACGAATTAAAAAGTTCAATCAATTCTTAATTGGAATAGCCTGAATCTATGTATTTTTGTATTTCAATGATAGCGTATTCATATTTACTATAGATGGATTTTCTACCATTTTTGCAATTATTTTGTTACCTAATGCATTATATATAAATCTTACTTCATGGAGGCTGATAATAAATCACATAATAAAGTGAAACGAAAATCTTCGAGTGTCAGGTAGAATCTTTACGCTCCGTAATCGAATAAAAGATTCAGTTGTCTAAGGGTGAATTGGGAGTATTACGGAAGGCACGTGTAATGTTGCTTAGGTCCAGTGAATAAATAGGTGTCTCACGTATGCGGACAGTCCGAATAGTATAAGGTAGTGGTACCGAATTACAGCAATCCCCGGAGCACTTGACTAGACTGCGGTACGTCGTTTTGGTTTTAGTAGATAGGCCGATGAATCTAATTCCCGTTTGTTATAGTCCCTGCGGCACAAACTACCGAACAAACAGCTAGAGTTAGACAACTTCCCGCCGAATATACGTGCGAATGTATGGAGGAAATTCTAAACTAAATCTCGGAGGAGGATAGCTGAAGATATCGAATTGTTTTGAGTAAAATCGAGTAAATCGTCTAATACATCTATATAACATAGATATAAAAGAAGTTTTACTGGATTTTACTATAAATTAATTATTAATTAAATCATTCCTGAAAATCATTATCATCAACATAAACAAATAGACGGAAATCCATTGTTTTATTTAAGTGTTAAATATGATTATTATATCACTATAAGCTTTGAGATATGTGTTATTCGTATTAAGTAGAATTACAATAGGTTTAAAACCCTAATTCTAACGTACACGTTTTTGTAGCACAGCGAATGCAAACGCGAAATATTTACGGTGTACTACCAAGAAATATACTTATGAAGTAACTTGATTACGAAGACCATTATGAATTAAAGAACTGTATTAGAGGTAATAGCAACTTATCGATCGTGTCCTTGTGGTATTCATATATGAATACAAAAAATGTATTAACTTTATGCTAAAATCTGCAGATACCTGGGTCAACTGAAAAGCTCAACTGAGCTTTTCCACTATGAATTCAGCTGCAAATTGCAATTGATCCGGTATATACCTTTTGAGGCAGATATTCGGTGTTCTTTCTGTAAGTGTCATAGAGATATACAATAGACTGCCAATTAAAAACGTAACACGTGTCTTTGATATGCGTGATATAACATTCGCACAGTTCAAAGGGATAAACCGGAGATAATCGTCTCTACTTTCCAACTCGAAAACCTTATCAAAGGTCGCTGGGATTGTGAAACGTATTTTTGCTGGCGAATATAGTATAACCATTAAATTTAACGAATGTAAAAATCCAAAAAATGATACGTATAAAAATACATAAATATTTTTCATCTTTAATACATATATTACATTCGGCGCTAATGGTGAATTAGTGTTCGCTTCTGAAAGGCCGTTGAAAACGTGAAGAGTTGACACGTGTCTCCTAGTTCGTAATATCTTTTTCCCGTTTTTGTTACACTGGGGACTCGAGGGCAATTGAGTCGCCGCAAAAAATAAACACACTGGTGCAGAATAATGTTTCCCCACTAGCAAAAACACTACTTAATGACGTGGTTTATTTCTCACAGATTATGCGGTACGCTTAACATGGGCTATAATGTGAATATTTTTCAATGTACGGACGAAAGAAATTCTAAATATAATACGTAAATTATTGTGCTTAAAACGCAAATAAAATTATTAAGTGTTTTTATAGAAAATGGAAATGGAAAATGTAATATATTCCTAAGCATACGCTGCCGTGTTTTCGTTTGACTATTTTGTTATTTGATTACAAGATTTTTTTTATTTCTTAAGAAGCTTTTTTAAGAAATGATTTTTATATTTTATTAAGAAGTTTTAATTAAGGACACAAACGTAATCTTTTTTTGTTTTTATACACAATAAATACAGAAATAAAAATAATAGCAAAAGTTCCCATAATTATGCCAATATTTAAAGTAAAAATAAAAACAAATTTTAAAATAAACAATTTTTCACCGTCACAGATAAATGAAGCTATAATAAATTTCTAACTAGAAATATGCATGATATATATTTATAATATAACTAGAAATTCAGGCTAGAAGGAGGCTAAATATAATTATATTGATTTATAACTGTACAACAAAAGGTAACCCGCCATAGAGATTTATTATAGCAAAAAATATTAATTAAAACATAAAGCTTTTCGACTAAAATATGCACTATTCTCTTAGTTTAAGGACACTTGAATACACACGTTAAGTGCAAGATTTTAGCGGCTAAGCGTAAACCATTTTTAAACGACTTCAAAAGAGGAGAAGGTTCGACATTTTTTTTGTACGTTCATCGTTATTTTTGTCAATTGTGGAAGCATTTTAAATGTTAAATTACGCTTTAATGACCTCCACATGTGACCACTACATAAATATGACAAACAGTTTTTTTTTTTAATAAAAAAGGAAAAAATCATAAAATGTAGGCGCTCCGGTTAAAGTCAATTGTTCAAAATTTTATATTTACTATATTATTTTTTACAATGCTAGCAATTAGAGATATTTTGCCATTGTCAGTTTGTTTTGTTCACGTAACAAACAATCAACCAATATTTCGACTTTGATTCTTAGCTATCATTATTATTCTTAATCAGTGTTCCTAGCTATCATTAAAGAAAATCTATTCAGTCGTTTGAAGAACAACAGCTTGTTTTTAATAATCAGTCGAGGAACATTTAGAAGTTTCAGTACGTAGTATAATATAACCGTAAATTATACAACTGTATACTATCGTATATAGTATTGTGTAAGATTAAGTGACAAAGCAATTTATCGTTAACGAATCAAACTCAATCTCAAGACAGTGTCGGAATAGACGGGGGAAGACGGGGAACGGTAACCAATATACGCTCGCTCCCACTATCAATTAGACCGATACAAAAACACAGATCACTCGCAGGGGGCTGCACCCTTGACCCGAATGTGACTCATTAAATTCCACTGCCTCGCGCCGCGCCGATTGCCGGCGACAATTAAAGGGAACCTTGCGAGTAATGGCGAAAATGGCAAACGGTTCTTTTTATTACCATCATATCTTTCTTTATGAGATTTATAAATAGTAACGTTGGTGGTTTATGTTGGTGACTGCAAATTATCCTAATTACGTGCCATTCAGCGAATCAGTCATTCAGTCAGAATCTGAACCAGGACAATGCAAATTTGTAATTTATATATCGTTTCATTGTTAGTTATACAATAAGAATTAACGTTGTACATTTGACAATATAAATTTATAATTTATCCTTCGTTACGAAGAAGTTAAATCTACGGGAAGGTAAAAAGTAATAAACACTCACATCACTCGAGACACTATTTGTGTTGTATACTTGTAGACTTAATATAGAGATAATAATAAATAAAATCGCAAAATCTTTTAGAAGCCAAATAAATATCTCTTTTTTTGTAACGTAACGTGAATCGGCTAACATTTTCATTGATAACATTCGAAAGTTTAATGGTTAGGTTAGGTTAGGTTAGGTAACATAATTCGCTCAGTTGCAATTCAATTCATTTTCACAAACCCAT
>DWOQ01000780.1:0-10399 GCA_018251115.1 Codatractus alcaeus
ACGCACGCCTCCGACGACGCGCGCTACGCCGCGCCGCACGAACCGCACGCGCAGCACTGACCGTGAGCCCGCCCCACTCTTGTACGCGTTATACGCATCGGCGAATGAAATAAGCTCATTTTAAACTTCCATACCCGAAAAGCACCAACGGGTCCCTATCACTAAGGCACCGCTGCCCATTTGTAATATTTTGTTACGATATCGGCGGCTTTTATACATGTTACACTTATCAGTACGAACTCTATTCAAAAACACTTTTTACGAAACCCTTGTTGCAAATACCATTCGCACTTTGCCGGTCTCTTGTATGACCGAACCCCGCTCACCTCAAATTTCATTTTTTCCTTCGGTTTTACAGAACGCTCCGAGGGGCTCCAGTGGCAGCCGCCGAGCCCCCGGGCGCGCCGCCCCCGGCCGACCCCCCGCGACGCCTGCGCCTCAGTTGGAAGAAGCTCCTGGTGCGGGTCAAGTGACGCATCCTCCGCACCGAGCCGGGTTCACGAAAGTCATCCAAAAACGTTTTGAGACCACTTGTCAAATAGGATAATTGTGATTAATGAAATAGAAAGTGAACTAAAACAAATATTAAAATCAAATACTATTCCTTTAATTTTACAAATAATGGAATATGTCCAAGTGATAAAGGCAATAAAGATAATGCTATGAAATAGACAACCACTACTAGAATGACATTCTGTAAGCATACATATGCAAGTGGATAGTGAAATTTGAATTGATTTTAAAAATATTATTAATACCCCTGTTAACACAGCCACCAGGGGTCCATTATTTAAATAAAAAATATAATTTGTTTAAATTTGTTAATAAATATTTAACGACGGAATGAATAATTTTATATTAACGCAGCTAACAAATTGCCTCTTATTCTCTTTATAATCAACAAGATACTGCAGCTCTTCTGCTCCAGAGAGCATCTTCAGAATTATCGAGGCAATGGTCAAGCCTTTTGTGGACGTTATAGCATTTTACATAAAATGCCTGGCTTATGCAATGATTATTTCCGAACGTGTGTTGAAGTGTCTCAGAATCAAGAAAGAACTTTAATAGGTAATTATATATCACCGAAGTATTTTATGACATATAATTGTTACATTTTTGAAGTGGTAAACATGTATATACCCACACCCCAAAGCCATATAAAAAATAGTTTATTGATAACTAGTTGACGCGGGGAGCTCTTGTTTTACCAACTTGCCATAGCTTTCAAAATTCACAATGACTCGCTTTATTTCTTTATTTTCAATGAAAACCGTTACCATCGTCGAAGGCGTCAAAAGATTGATTAGAAAAAATCCAGTTATACCTCAAAATTATTTATATATTTATATTAATTTATATGCCCGATAAAATATGTATATCTTTGTTTAATGGTATCTAAAGCGGTCCTAAGGCGATATTCATATATTTGTTGCGTGAGCCAGGCGTTGCACAGGTCATCACATTCCCGCTGTAGCTATTAATGTTGCTATTATAATGTTAATTTTGTACGTTTTTATTTATTTAATGTAAGATTTTTATACATTTACTAGGAATAATTGATGTCGACGATCAAGTTGTTTTGTTATGAATTTACAACGTTATTTAAATTAAAAAATATATGTGATGTATAAGATTTTGTATGTTAATTATTTAATACGACACACGTATAATTGTGATTAATTAATTAAGCGAATAAAATGGCTTGTAAAGTGCACAAATTTCAGAGACTAAATTGACAGCTGCCAAAATTGACAAAAAGATATGAGCATAGTAGTCGGCTCCTAGCTAAATCCAAGCTGGAGCCAACCGTGCACGCTTATAAAATTTTCTATGTACATTCGCGTACCTATTTATTAAATGAAATAAATATTGAGAGTATTTGGATTAAATAAATAAATAAAAAAAAATCTTTAATAAATTATTTAATTTGCTAAGGTAATTTAATTTTATATATACAAATAATCCGCACCATACTAAATTCGCATTTTTACATATCTAAATACAACATTGAATGCAAGGGATATTAATGTGTTATATATGTATAAAATTATTTGTAATATGTAAATTTACCGAGTCACAGTTGATCCACTGGTCGAGCTGCCCGCCTCTGGTGGAATCAGTACACCCTCGGATATGTTGGGTGCATCCTCCGAAATTAGGTACTGCCTAAGATTAGCAAGTGTCAATTTAGTCCGGGATTTGTCTACAAAATATACGTGATTCACATAATTTTAAGATTAAGAAAAACCAGTTCTTACGGCGATGCATACGTCACATTGAAAACATTCAAAGTGTAATGCACCTGAATAGTAGTCAAATAACATCACAAATAATTTATGTTGGATCGTACTGTTGTGTTGCAGACGGTGCGACGGTGCGAGGGTGTTGTTGTGTTTATCTGTAATAAGTGTAATCCTACTCATATATACTAAGTATTGTATAAGTTTTAACCTAACATAGTATCTAAGATGCCCTCTGCGCTGCAAGGTAGGGGCGATATGAGCCAACGCACGACGCACTACGGTCGTGAATACAAGTACATACTACTGTTATCCTGCGAAATTCTCAATTTATTATAGTTTTAAGTGTTGAAATGACAGCTATGTATAATATATGTAATGTTATGTATTGTAATAGTACAAGATTCGGGTTGAGAACGCTCAGCTCGCTCTCACTCCAATTGTTACCCTGTTAGTGTTCCTTAGTCTGCTTAGCCCAGTAACACCACTATTTAATGTGTTATCTATATAAAGGTTCACTAAAACATTCCCTCAGGCTTCGAACAATGTTCTGGAACTAAACTGATCATTATGGGATAAATAACATGTTATTCGAATGTCATATGGCTTGCTTCATAAATTGATCCGGGAAACAAACCAACAACCATTATTGTACACCTTCGCATTTATATTACAGTGAAGTTAAATATTAAGTTGAGGTGAGTATTCGCCAAGCCCCCAGTTGTGGTGGACTCGTGACCAACAGAATAACATTTAAAAAGTTTTAAAACATATAAAAGATTAAAAATTTAGTTCAATTAAAGGAAACATGGGCGCCCATGGCATGACAATCAATTGAGACTTACATAATATAATACAAAATATGTACGTATAACTGACGAACATACAAACATGTATAGGCTGCTAGAAGCCATTCTGTGGGCTTCGTCGGGTAAATCCGGTAAGTAAAGGTAATATCCGGTAAGTATACTTAACCCGAATCTTGTATTATAGCGAAAGTAGGACATGGTTATTCTGGGTAAATGTTTTACATCTTTCCAATTCTTAGTCTTCCGATATTTCTTCCAATGCTCCTATACTATATGTATTGATGTAGACCTCATTGTACATACATGCAGCCAGAGTCTTATTCTATAGTTGTATTTTAAAATTACTAAAACTATTTAATATAACAGTGACATAATGATCAAACTAGAATATATACAACATGACGGTACTCACTGTTAGACTCTAAATAATGTTAAAGTTTCATGAGTTTCGTCTCAGAATTCCATATGTCTATTCAATTCCTACTTTAGTGTATGTGGTGTAATAAACGGGTGGAGTTTGTTATCGCGGCCTAACTAGAGTAGAGTTATGCATACGAATTTGTCTACGTGTGAGATGAATGGATGGATTTTGTGCTGCTAATATTGCATAATAAAATGACATTGGTCCCTCGAGCTTGATCATTTAAGAAGTTAACAGTGAAAAAATTTACATGATATAACAGATACCGTGCCGCTAGTGCCTACCTCTAAATCAACGTATTTTGGAAATTCTTCTTTTAAAACTTCTAACAGTAACAAGTTATTTTAAAGCACTGTATAAGTTAGTTTTTATATGTTCTAACTCTATTATATACAACTTATTTGTAATTATCGAAACTGAGTAACGAAAAAAAAAATGAAAACATGTTCTCTGTCTTATAAATCCGACTGAAGTATCCGAAATTAATAAAAACAATCAATAATTCAATCGGTTGTAAAAAATATCATTATAAGTCCATTATTAACTTTACATCTATACTGAATTATCACTACTTGTATATATAAAAAACAAAATGAATAATCACCGGTGACGTGTTATGTCATTTGATGTCAAGGATGTATGATGTATGTATGTATTGTTGTTAGTTGTAACTGTATGTATGGGAGGTATCGCAAACCTCATAGTTACGTGGGCAAACTAATTATAGAGTATTTGTAAATCATCTGTCATTTTTATAGTATATTTTACAGTTCATACACATGTTACATTAATGGGATTGTTGCAGGTCGTCATTATATTCATAGGATTTTAAAGCTGTGGTGACCTTCCGCAACTACTCGAGCGACGGCACCACTAGTATCCTGAATCACGCTGTTGAAGTTTTCGAAACACCTTGCATACACTGCACATACATATACAAGCTCTGAATTGAGACTACAGGAGCATGGCCGCTCCCCAGACATGATCACCTCACCTAGTTCTAGCTCTAGCAGGCAGCTAACTAGGGAGCGGATGATTCAGTATACTTGTGGCGCCATCTGTTGACGAGATGCGCAAGGTCGCCAGATTAGCAAATATTTTTGCTTACTATTATCATAATGAAATGCCTAATAATCAATGCCAAGTGCCAACATACTTTTATATTTTTGATATATTTTAATGTCAAGTCGAGGGGTTTTTATTTTTTTTTACAAATACCACGTTATTTATTTATTATTTTTTTAAACATTTACATTTTATACAATATTTTTGTATTTTTACAGTTTATTACATAAAAGCCAAGTTGTTATCCATTTGTTGTTATTTAAGAATTGTGTGCACAATATAAAGTGATGAGTTTATTGATAATGAAGTAAATTAAGAGTGATGAACGGAACACGCACACGTTATAAGCCTGAGGTAAGTAAGAATAGCTTCTGCATTCTTCAATATCTTCAAATATTCTATTATTTTATAATTTACACTGTTATCGCTTACATATTCTAGCTCTTTTATATTTCTGTGATCTCTTTTATGTGTTACTCATTTGTAATCAATTTTGAATGTATATTTTTTACGTAACGATTTATATTTTTGTTATCATTTAACTATTATTAAATACATTTTTACACGAGAGCGAGAGAAAGTTGATTATACAATTATATTAATAAGTACAATCTGAACAAATGAATGTAATTTATTTGTATATAATCTATTATTTATATTCCGCTGGTATTTAGATATTGACATAATAACACATAAACATTCTTAACAAAACTTTAATTGTTCCACGTCCATTTCGCGTGTTTCTGATTAACAATATATATTTATTTACAACTATCATGAATTATGTAAAATGTAGTAGCGTGTATAGTCTAAATATGTGTCAAAGTGTACAAGAAGTGTGCTAAATGCGTGAGCTGTAAATTTGTAGGTTTTATAATGATATCATAATGATAATATATATACACAAGGATAATTCTAGCGTTAATATTTTAAATGTAAAGGTTGCTCCTAAGGAAACCTAATAATAATTATAATGTACCAACGGCTTCGTCGACGAGTAAGTACATTAAATATGAACATAGATATAATATTTATTAGTTAAGGAATATTTGACTCATAATAATGTAATTTACTGAGTGATATTTGTTGGTGTTTGAGACAATAGATAAAACAGTACATGTAATATTCTAAATAAATCTGATACTATATAATTATATTACATAATTAAATAAAAACATTGTTACTGTTGTAGCCGAGTAATATTTTAATAAACAATCAATAATCCTACGAAGACCATTATGATATGATATATATGGACCTGAATATATGATTCTGTAACAACGCAATGCATGTAACAATTTCTGAAGGCCTGTACGAGCTATCTGGTAATGTTACATTTAAAAGTTAATTTTAGAAAAAACAATTGTATTATGTAACTTATATTAATTTACATCTCATTAGCATTCCAGGCACGTGCCTCTGATTTTTCGAAATCAATTAGTCCTTGTTTATCGCTGAAGGATACACCTTGAGGAAAAATACATGTTTAAGTGTCCTGCAAAAAAGAAGGGTTTGTTGGTATATTTACTAATCCGCACTTGTCTCTCAATCTGAGAGGAACCTGCACCCAGCAGGACACAAAAGGGTCGATAATGATCTATTTGAATATTTCTTTCGTAATTGAACAAGTACGAAATTGTTAAATGATACAAAATGCTTTTAGTTGTTCTGTATATCAGGTCCCCTTTGACGAAGTCACAATATGTTAATATTAATGAAATAATAAATACCGTTTACATAACAGACTTCGGTTTTTATTTAATCCTATGAACCATCACACTGTGGATGTAATATATGGATTAATATTATATGTTCGGATAAGCTCAACATCATATGAACGATATCAAACGTTAAACTAAACCTTCACCAAGTGAGAACATACTACATATTAACCGATTCAATGCGGCGCTCTTTTGGAAAAACTTTTGCGCCTGGCGTCGAACAAATATTTCTTGGTTTCTTGGGGTGCGAAATCACGCTAATTCCTGAAACCGACACCATTGGAAGGATCTGCGTGACAATAATGACACTTTTGTTTAGAGAATACCTTCGATAAACGCCAATTTTTAGTATTATTCGAGTTTTAGGGCTCAAAATTCGGCATCTCACCGGTGCCACCCGTTAGATACAAAATATTCATGGCAGAACTATGTCATCCGCACGGAATCGGTTAAGCGCGTATCTTATTTGTAAATCATTTGTCCTGACCAACGCGCCAAAATGACAACAAAGCTGACATTTTGAACAGAGGTTTATTTTATAACGTTTGAAGTTTGATTAGCTAAATCCTCGTAAAGTGCCACGTGTTTGTTAGCACCCTATTAAAATCGCAAAACAGCTAAATTAGCGTGACGATCGAAGTTTCACCATGCTTAAAACAAGACCGGTGAAGTATATTTAATACATTATAGACCCATTAGATTATATAATAATTATAATACTAAATTACTATTAAATGTTAAAAACACTCAACTTCCATCGAAATACCTAAAAACCTAGCTAGTCTTAGATTGTCATAAATGTACCAATATCTACGAAACTAAAGGTCCTTAGCGAATCAATTTAAAATGAGACTCCTTTGCAAGTATTCTCTTTCCAAATAATAGATTTTCCAAATCGGTTAAAAATACAACTAAAATCTTTGAGAACCTTTCTTTTTTCAGTCAATTAATTAAATATGAATCTCAGTGGTCTGAACTAATATTTTAAGGATACAAGGTGTTGCAAAACGTAGATACTAAAATCGATTCGATAAAGCATGAAACAATTTATACTAGAGTCTAGTAGTTTACGAAGTAACGGGCCACGCTTGACGATTCCGACGGTGCGCGTGAAGCGGATAATAGCGGCACCGATCCTCAACCTTTGGTTACTATCGACGACTCGCGTACGATGGTCACTGTAGCGGTAGCGTCCCGATACCGATACCCCAATCTAGCGTAAATGTTAAAAATAAATGTAAACAGGTTAATTAAGTATGAGATGTGTTTGTATTAGTCTTTTCCGCCGAAATCAACAAGGAGGAGGATCTTAATCGCGATGTATTTTTATTATTTTTATCTCCTAACTCCGTCATTTATGACGACATTGGGAAAATTCTTTATCGGAAAGAGGATACTTCCAAAAAGACGCCATTTTAATTTCAATGGCATTTTTCTTGATTTTGGGGTCCGGAGATACAGCAGGGAACTCCTCGAATCGAAAATGTTTAGTGATTGGAGAATGGTATAATGGTAGATTTATGACAATCTAAGGTATTGAAGGTTTAATTTTAAACGCATTTTGTCTTCATTTTCTTTCAAAACACAACTCCCAATGAGACTTATAGTAGTAAAATGAAAACCTAACGCTACAAATTAATGAACAACCTTCTAAAATATGTTCAGAAAAACGATGGTTAAGTACCCCTGACTTAACTGTCTCATCGTGGACCGTGTCACAGAGTATTCACGGTTAAGATCACACACGATACCGACACGAGCATGTTCGTATTACTGCTCATCGCTACCCATGTGACTGGTGAGTGGGTGGAAATAGCGCAAAACCACTACCGCAAGGAACCCTCACGGAGAGTGACTGGTTATGAAGAAACAAGCAAAGTCAATAGTATTTATATCAACCAAACTATTACAGAACGACCATGGCACAGTGGTATGGCTACAAGGATACCCAATTTTGGAAACGTAAAAAGACTACAATTGCCAAGTAAGACAAAAAATGACTTTACTATTCGAATATTGCATGGGACTCCTTATACTACTGAAAATATATATATCAAGGAACAATACGAGGACTTCGGCCCTGTAAGAGCACCGAACTTAAAAAACACAAAAAAGTCCGAAATTATAAATATAAAGACAAAAAATAGCGATGTCCATAATACAAGAGATAGATTTGGCGAAACAAACACGAAGTCCGACATCCACATGCCGTCGCGACATTTGATTCGAAGGCCGGAAGTAACTCCAAATATATTTAAACAAACGGAGTCAATTAAAGGAAACCAAGTTGAAGCAAATAAAACATCTAATTCTCGAAATAATAAAATACCCGACATTGATCATAGCTTCACGAACGAAAGAAATACAAACTTGAAACATGATCAAAGTATATCTGAATTTAATAAACTCAATGCAGATTCTAGAAGATATTTAAAAGGAAGTGCGAATAAAGTCGATATTCCGGACAATTTAAAAGATATAAAAAATATGCATGCGCATATTGAGACACCTGCAAACAATAAACTATACAAAATCAAAGGACTTTCAGTGAATACCTCATTAACAAATATAAACGAATATAAATCTAAAGACACGTCCAACCCAAATAAAAGTCCTATCATTGATGATGATATTAAAGATATAAAGAGGACCAATTTTAATAAAGTTGCAGTTGAACAATTGGAAAATTTCGAAAATACAACTTTAAATATTCCTAACAATAATAGACGCCATACTAACGAAGAAACAATAAATGAAGGTGACAAATTAGATATGAATTCAAAAAATAACACAGTAGAAGTATTATGGAAGTTAATGAATTTAATAAAAGATAATATATCGAGAAATACGCGGCGGAGTTTTAAGGGCAAGTTGAAGTATTTGGAAGTTCTCCGAAATAACATATTATTAAATATAGGTAACATTATATATTAACGTTATTTCTAAACGTTTGGAATTTTTGGATACATTTAACAAATAATTTCAAAATTGCGATGGTTCTGTTTGCCTCTCACTTGTTAATTTCAGATAAAACTCAATAATCTCAACCTCCCTAAGAAAAGGAATCAGTGCGGTATAGGATTAGATTATGGTAAAGTTACCAGGCAAACGGAGCTACATTAAAAAATAACTACTGACCTAGATTGTAGACCTACGCAGCAGAGACTCAAAGATAATGTATTGTGATAATTAATAATATTATAATATTGTTTAAAGAAAACATAATGCAATAATTGTATTAAGCATCTGTTTTATCATTCCTTATAAATTTTCTCAAATCGAAACCTAAGGAAACAGGGAAACGCACCGATGAAAAATAGTGGAAAGTTGATTACACTAACATATAGATAACTTATTTATGTACGACAGAGGAGCGGATCGAGCAGGCGTGGCCCGACGACACGCGGCGGCGCAGGCGGGCGGCGCGCGGGCACGTCGAGTTCCCCTCTTCAGAGAGCGCGCTCATGACCATATCTTTCCTCACATTCGCGGTCTTTCTCATAAAGCTGGTTTTGGTAAGCCTTTTGGACCCTATAACAGTGCACGAATTAAAAGAGGTGGGCTGTAGCTAGGAACATCATGAGAAAAGAGACTTCGTAATGGCTGTTTACGCGAGTGAAAACAAGTTTTACCTTATTAACGGTAGAAATTAAATCATTGCTCCAAAACTATTGTTAATATATGCATTTTTGAAAGCGTATCTTATATTTGAGATTATTGCTTATATTTCAGCAAGTTATCCATACGTACAAGAATAAGACGATGATGGTGACGCCGACAGTGGTGGCGGCGGTAGGGCGCGCGGCCGCAGCGCTCCGGGAACAACCTCCAATATGATTATTTTTCATGATAAGTGGCAACTGTCATCTCCTTGTCTCACTTTTGTTGCTCACTTCTAATGCCATAGATTGTACCATCGAACGAATAATCGCAACATTGAATTTTACTATTATGGCAGTAAATGGTTAAAAGATTAAAGCCTAAACAATTAAGATCTTTTATTCTTATTTATAATTTCCCGCTGAATCGGGAGGTTCTGGGTTCAAACCTCGGGCACGCACCTCTAATTTTTCGATATTATGTGCGTATTACAAATTAATTATCACTTGCTTAGCGGTGAAGGAAAACATCGTGAGGAAACCT
>DWOQ01000781.1:0-10393 GCA_018251115.1 Codatractus alcaeus
GTCACCTTAGAAGTTTTTGAAAATGTAGATGAATCAACTTGTTCAGTTTCTATTTTTTTCTTGGCGACACGTATTTGGGCTCTTATACGTCGTCTTTGCTCGTAGCCTACGACCTTCTCCAACTGAAAAGTAGAGCACAGTCAGTACAAGTACAAATATAGAAAAAATATAAAAACTGAAACTACAATTATGCAATATCTGTTACTGACCATTTGTTCTAGAAGGTCCAGGTCGAAAATGTCTTCAATACATGGCTGGTGATGTTCCACACTGCTACGCCGGCGTTCACTGCTCACAGTTGATCTTTCCACGCTAGTTCTTCTTAATTCTACACCAAATTTTCCACTGCCGCGTCTACTGCTAACTTCAGTGTCAGTCAATTCTGTAGTCTTTGATTCTTCTTTTATTTGGCTGGTTTTTGTTGGCCGTAAATATCCAGGAACTTTGTCATGTGGTTTATCTGGTTTTTCAGGGTCAGGACGCGCTTGCTTAGGAGATGCAGCTCGTTCTGTAGTAGGATAACGAAACAAAACAGTTTTAGTACTTGTTGTCGTATCTGTTACTTGACCTAATGGTGATTTAGTCCTAGAAGTTTCAGGAGAATGCGTTCTAAAACGGGATGGGCTACTGCGTATTTTTTCATCCTTATCACGAACGGTTTGCTGAATTACATTAACTGTATTTTGTGTAGAATGATCCTTTAACACTGTAACTGGTAAAAAATCATCTTTATTACTATCAAGATTTGATAAAGTAACAGAATCATCTTCGAAAGAAGGATGCAGGACAATTGTAGTATCGGCCTTAGGTGATTTTTTTATAACTCCTATATCAGTTAATTTTGTTGTCTTAGTTTTGCTAGCAATGTCTTTTGTTTTTTGAGTAGAAGAGGCGATGTTTTCAAATAGCGCTTTTGCTTTTTTGACGGCTTCACTACTACGCATAGTGGTTATTTTTCCTGATGGATTGCGATCAGTCGTTTTAATAGTAGGACTTGCATAATCCTTAATTTTTGCTTGTGATACGGTAGTTTCTTTTACAAAAGTGTCTTGAGTGTGTTCCTCGTGTTCTGAGTATTTATTAGACTTTACTTTGATATTATCTTTTGTTGTTTTAATATCTGTACTTTCATCGTCGGTGTCATCAACTATTTTTTTCATAATTTTATCATGTTCTTCTTTTATTCTTTTCTCTTTTTCTTCCACTTCGTGTGATTCATTCAAAAACTGTTCGGCCGTTTTGACAAATTTGTTAACTTTATCAGAAACACTCAATAAACAGTCATCGCTTCTTAGAGAATCATCAATGTCACTAAAGTCAGGACGTTCGATTTTCTGGGCAGGCTTTGGTTTAGATACTTTTACATTTTCAGCTGTTTCAACGAATAAATGAGCTTTGTCATTAACACTTAACTTTGTATAATCATCCTGGTAAATTGTGTTTTTGTCGTACTCATCTACAATATTTCGCGACGGACTTCTATTATCTTTCGTTCCCCTTGGACCCTTTGCAAATTTGTTTACCTTTTCTGAAACAGACAATAAACATTCGTCTGATTTTATGTTCTCAGTATCAAAATCTGAGTGGACTTTTTTCTCCGTATCTTTAAAGCGAGCTGTATCTTTTGTCAAATTTGCTTTACTACTGAATTTTGACACTTTATCACTGATGTTATTTAGATGGTTATCAGTATGATCCACATTTGTTCGTTTAACGAATAGTTCATCATCCTCACATATCTCAACAATATCATCCACAATGGATTCAGATTCATGTATGGTGTGGTAAGTACGTTTATTGAATTCATCATCAGGTTCATTTACTTCATCTGGAAATCTAGGAGTACCAACATCTTCCAAGAATCCAACAGGTGTGGGGCAAATTCGGTCTGGAGAATTTTCCCTAGAAGATTTCGCTTGTTGGACGTCAATAATAATATCATCATCTTCAATAGAAGTGTTTAATGCTGTAGCAGATTTAGGTTTGCTTGTGGGAAACTTTGTTTGAGATTCTTTTGGTTGCGATTTTGGTCCTTTTGTTGTTGTTGGAGTTTGTTTTACTACTCTAGTAGTGGACATGTCACTGACTTGTATTTCGGGCCTCGATTTTATTCTTTGGGATGAAATTTTCTTAGTTTTGAGTGTAATGTCGCTGGTTGTGCGTATTACTTTAGAATCTGTGTCTTTTTTGGGGTTCATATTTTCTTTATTGATACCTTTTGGAGTCGACTGTTTTGAGTCAGGCTCAACGCTTTTATAAACAATATTTGAACTAGATTTTGGAGTCATTCGCGTTGTAGTAATTTTTGAAAAACTGTTTTGTTTTATAGCACTGATGGTCTTTTTGGAATCTGTTACAATTTTTTCTGTTGTTTTGTCGGTTCTTGTGGGAGACGTAGAGCTTGGTGATGGTTTTCGAATATGTGATGGAATTGAATCTCTTGTCTTGTTACCACCAATCTTCTGTATTTGTGGGGATTGGGGTCTATCAATTGATGTAGCAAGCTTTTTAGGTGAAATACTACGTGTTTTGGAAGGGGATTCTGGACTATCAGGTTTTGAATATGTATTAGTGGTCTTTTTAACTGGTGAAACATTTCTTGATGGTGGTTTACTGGAAACTTTTGATTCTTTTTGTTTATCAACTTTAGTTCTATCCGTATGAGTGTCATCTTTACTTACAATATCCTTTCTGATTGTTTCTATAACGCTCTCATTTACAGCTTTTTGCGCATTAACCGAACACTGCGGAATCTGGGTAGTTCTATCCAGATCCTGTATATTGGGTGGCTTTTTACTTGGTTTAACTGGACTCTTTTCACGGCTGGGTGATCGTTTATTGCGGTCCGGAGAAAGATTCCTTAAAGATTTTTGGACCTTGTCGAGTATTTCTTGCTCTCTTTCTGATGTTATAAACTCTGTATTGAAATCATTTGTTTCAATAATACCGGTTTTTTTAACAATTTCCTGGTCATCAGTAGATATTGTCAATTGTTCGGATGCATAAGGAAATTTACGAGTCGGAGATACAGAAGACCGTGGGGTTATAAATTTATCCTCAATTATATCTGTAACAGTATTTTCTTGAATCCTTTCATTAGTACGAGTTAAATCATACTCTGTAGATGTCTTCGCGGTATTTGTTTCACAGTATGTTGGATTTTTAACCGGACTACTGTTTCTTTGTGATCTTGTAGGAGAAGATTCTTTTGGATATTGTTTTACTAATTCACTTTTCGTTCCAGTAGCAGTTGAGATGTGTTCTATAAACTTTTCTTTCGGGCTTGTCTTAGATTTAATAGGACTTTTTTGTGTTTGTGTTGAAAGTCTATCAGATAATTCCACCTTTGTACTTTCTTTGTTCAATTTATTGAGGACTTGTTGATCGTGGTTTTCGGTATGATGTTTCTTGGTGTTGTCGTCACCTTCAGTCAATGGTATATTTTGTGACGGATTAGGCATAGAATAAGGCCTCTTAGAAGAAGGTTGATCTTTAGATTTCTTTTCTGGGCTTTGACGAGTAGATTGATTGCTATCTATTTTTATATGTATTTGTTTCTTTGTTTCTATTGTTTCCTTTTTATCAGTGATAATGTTCGATGAATTTGTGGGACAAGTGTCAGTTTTATGTTTTGTATTTTGTTTAGTGGGAGACGTTTCCCTGGATAATGATTCTGATGTCATAATTTTGTCTTCTTTCGGTTGACGATCATGATGTACGTTAGATTCAACAATATCTTTTCGTTCTTGTTTCAAAAAATTTGTTACTTTTGAAGTGATATTGGTCTTTGGTTCTTTATGTACCGATTCTTCATAAGGAACAGGACTGCGACAGGGTGATACACTAGGTGAGCTCGTATTAGATTCTGGATTTTTGTGGAACATCTTTTCATCATTAGTTATCGTAGTTGTTTCTGTAGTTGTCTCGTTAGACATGCCAAGAATCTTTCGACATCGTTCTTCGTACGTTTCACGCCTTTCAAGCGGTGGTTTAGGTTTTGGTGAAGATTTTGGCGTTTCATCTGTTTTATTTTCAGGTTGCTTTTCAAGAAAGTCTTTAGATTCAACCATGGGTGATACAGAAAAACTAGAAGGTGGTTTCTCGGTAGGTGATACTTGATTATTATCTACAGAAGGTTTTTTCAAAGAGCTTTTCCTCGGAAGACTATCTTTGATTGGTCTCTTCTCGGGAGATGGTGATCTGCAAGGTATTTTGGATGGAGACTTCGATCGATTTGATTTTATAAATTCTGGGTTTTCGTTTGCCTTCATATCTTCCGTACTATTTGCGCTATCCAATTCTTGTTCATCCAAATCAGTTATTGATGTCTTTTCAACAGGAGAAGTACTGAAATACACAAACTCACTAACTGACGTTGTTGGAGAGCTTTGACCGGTCGAGGGTTCTGTTTCAACACCTTTAGGCTTTCTCGTAGGGCTGGTAGATGGAGTTACAAGTTGTTTAGGACGTTGTTTGTTGGTGGTAGTATTTTTACTGTTTTCTTCAACTTTTCTCTCTATATGAAGAAAATCTGTCGTTGGCTGATATTTTACATCTTTAATTGAAGTTTTGTCTGGAGTTGTAATTTCAGTGGGCAAGGACGGTGAAATTGTTGATTTTTTTGGAGATTTAGGTTCGTTAGAGTTGGAAGGCGTAAAATCGGTCATTTCTTTATTCCCCTGGCTAAATCGCTGAGTTTTGTTATAAGTTTCATATTTAGAGGGCGAAGACTCTCGGCTTGGCGTATCTTTAGAATTACCCGTGACAATAGTGCTATGATACTCTTTCGTGATGGTATCTGTGGAAATATTCAATTTAGCTGTTTTGGTGGTTTTAGAATCAGTGCTTTCCTTTATTTTATAAGTATCATAACGTGTGTCCCTCAGTTGAGTTTTTTGAGGAGAAGGCGATCGTGAAGTATTATTTATGTTAGGGTGAGATTTATTTCCTGTTTCAGGCCTAACGAAGTCAGGGGTATCTTTGGAAGGACTTCTTCTTGTGAGAGGCTGAGTAGTATCAGCATTTTCAACCGAATTCTTTCTTTTCGGAGATGAATCTTTTGCAAAAAGTTTGTTTTCATTTGGAGAATCCTTTCTGGGTTTGGAATTACCATCGGGCATTATGGTGGTACAACCTTGCCCAGGAGTTTTTTTCCCTGGAGAACTTTCTCTAGACGAGAATTTGTTTGGACTACTTGACTTCATTGTACGGCTTATATTGGTCGGTGACTTATTCCGAGTAGACTCAGGAATACTATCACTTAAAGTTTTCTTCGTAGGAGAAGACGCTCTCATTGAATGTTTGTCAGGGCTTGGTGAATCTTTTCTTAATGTTGTTTTGGACGAATCAGTACGAACGGACGAAGTTGCAACATTTTCTGAGATATTTTTGGAATAGGTCAATTTATTATTTGGACGTTTGTCTGGACTAGGTGAATCTCTTCTTGAAGTTGACCGTGGAGATGTAGATCGTGAATCATGGCGATTGGAAGTCGGTAAGTCATCTGGAGACTCTTTCTTTGTTGGGGAAGATTCTCTTAAAGGACTGCGTTTATCAGCACTATCTGTGGTCTTATGTCCTTCATGTGTCAATGATGGCGACTTTTGGAAGTGAGTCACAGGAACATCCTTTGATGGACTTTTTCTTGTCGGTGATACCGATGGTCCAATTTGATGTTTATCAGGACTTGGTGATTTATTACGCAACGATGGGTTTACCATAGAAAACGGCACGTCGGGGTGGTCAAGGCCTGCTGTGTATTTTTTTTCATTAGCGACTGGTGAATCAGGGCTTGGAGACTGTTTAACTAATGATGGACATATTTTAGGAGTAGTACATTTTGAATCTGGTTCAATATCAGTAGAACTATCGATAAGGCGTTTTAAATTCTTAGAAGTAATAGAAGTTTCACGTGACGTTTTCGTAACCTGTTCATCAGTACGAGTGTACATTTTCGTTTCTTCATCGATGAATTTATAGTGATCTTCTTTAACTTTAGTGATATTTGGTTCAAGTGGATTTTGAAAAGTTCTATGTTTTGTTGGAGATTTTTCGCCAGGTTTATCTCCTTTGGCAGGCGTAGTTGCATCGTTGGGTGATTTCGGTTTGCTAGCAGCAGTGGGTCTCATATATCCTGGTGTTTTATTTTGATTAGAATCTGGCACTGATTCTGGTGAATCATGGTATTCGGGAGCATTTTTGTCTTTAGGTTTCACAGATTTTGTTGGAGAAGGGTCACGAGGATATTTCGGCATATCTTCAGAGCGGGTCTTTTCCGGATAATGTTGTCCTGGTTTTCTCTCAGGGCTCTTGATAGATCTCGTTAAAGACACTGTGTCGGGGAATACCCCAGGATACTTCTTCTCTGGACTTGAACGGTCTGGAGATTGGCGTGTATATTGGTCATTAGGACGAGATTTTTCGGTGTTAATATTCCTGTCAGGGCTTGGACTTGATCGCGTAGGAGTTAACCTGTTCCCTTGGCTATCACGTGGTTTTACTGGAGTTTTACTGGAATTATCAGGTGTTTCAAATCGTTGAGGTTTTCTGTCAGGACTATTGCGAGATTTATCAGATGGGCTTCGCAGTCTTTTTTCTGGACTAATACTTGGTCTTGAGCGATATTTATCATCGAGCTTTCTATCAGGACTGTACGAAGGTCTTGTGGGAGATTTTGGATGAGGAGGTCGTCGATCTGGGCTTGTATGCATATTAGCTTTGATTTCTGTAACAGAATGTGTTGAATGAGTGGTTGAATATCTATCCGAAATCGTGCGAGTTGGAGAATGTCTGTCGATTTTATTGGGACTTGCCCCGCGACTTTGCGGTTTCCTGTAAGTCTTATCGGGGCTAACACTACTTCTTAAAGAAGAATTACTAGACTGGAAAGTTTTGCTTCCCGGTGATGATGCTCTAGTGGATGGTCTTGTTGGAGTATCAGACCGAAGTGTGCTTGCCCACGCCTGGTGTGACGGGCTCCAATCATTGCTAATTTTTTTTTGTGAAAAGTCAGCTTGGTATGTTGTCTGATACTGATCTGAGCTTATTTTACGCTCAATTATTTCCTCTCGTTTAGTCTCTCGCGCGACGTTACGAACTCTATCTTCCTGGTCTTTAAAAATTTGGGTTTCTTTACGATCATCATGATGCACATTTTGATTTTTATGCGATAAAATGACCTCGTCATGGTTCACATCATTGATATAATTTTCACATTTCTGATTATTAGTAGTATATTGCGTTGTCTGCATAAAGTCATCATTTTTATTCGTCACGTTTTCTACATGACGGTTCTTTTTAAAATCGAAATCATCTACGGCTCTTTGTGTGTCCACAATGTTGTTAGTATTAGTCTCAATCATTTCTCGAGTGTTTTTGAACGTAGATTCGTTAATGTGCGATTTATTTTGTGTTGATGTGTAGGACGAAGTTTTACTTTCGCTTTTAGTTTGTTGCGAGTGCTGTTCAGATCGACTACTTTGCACAACAGGTGCATGGAATTCACGACGAGTACTTGTTACCTTTGTACCGTCAGGTAAACGTCTTGTTTCTACAACTACTTTCGTGTTATCGTCAGGATATTCAACTTTTCTAGACACCACTTCGCCGTGTTCATAATCGCTTCTCAAATTTTGTTCATAATCACTAGTTTGTGTATACCGTCTTGTAGTTACTTCCGCATTACGGTTCGTGTCATGAGAATCTTGGCGAGATAAGTCATAATCCTTATTAGTTACATATGGCACTGATTCGTTGGTCGAGGAAATTTTTTGGAACTTTGAAGTAGATGTCGACGAACTGGTTGTCGACGAAAACTGAGTTCCGTCATCTGTCTTGCGCACCACCTGCTCGTGAGCGGCGGTATTAGAAGTACTTTCATTTCGTTTCAAACTAGTATTACCATCGTCATATTCAGTGACTGCTTGCTTATGTTGGTCGACGGCGGCGAATTGTCCCCTTCCACCTTCCACGTCATATCTGCCCTCAATGTTAGCTTGAACGGATTTTATGTGGGTGTGACCGTCGTCAGTCGTCCTGTTTTCGGATTCGACGTTCCACCCGGCGTTCGATAGCTCCTTCAGATCTGTAAAGGATTGACACTCGTCAACTGGGGCTAATGATTGCTCTGGCTTTTGTTACTGGTTAATAGGCGTTAGTTCGGTTAGGTTTAAGTCGGTGTAGACGTGCAGTAAGCACCTTGGCCGCGGTACGAGAACTCCTTAGGCGGGGAGCCCGCGTCGCGCACTTCCTTACTCTTCATCGACTGGAAGCTCTGGTCCGCGAAGGACTTCACATGACCCTGCGTTGATGTGAACTCACAACCTGTCAAAATTTTATAACTACTCTAACAGTTTCTATACAACACAACTTAAACATTTTTGCTGAAATAAAAAAGAAAGTCAAAATAAAATACAGTTTTGCATTTCACGTGCAACTTTTGTTGATATATAAATGGATCGATTAAATATCAAAAACTTATTGCAAACAATATTAAAATCTCTTGTGTTGGTCGAGTAAGATCTGGGGACTTCAGAATTACTTATCAAATACACATAAAGATGTGTGTTATGCATGAAGAGCATGTTGAAAATACCTGCAAGTCTGTTTCGCGATGAGTGCATTGGTTAAAGTGATTCTGTCTACTTACTTGTCAGATAGTGTTGTACGAGTTTAAAGTACATAAACGTTTCTTAGATCTCTTTACACAGTAATTGCTATCACCTACAATTAATGGATGCACATGACATCACAATGATCGTTACAATTTGCGGCAAAATCGGTATCTAGGAAATAATAAAACTATATTTAAGAAAAAAATACTCTTCAATTGATTTTAAATGCGCTAAGAGTAAGTGTATTTAACGAATTATCTTTGGATGGGAGATATAAGGAAAAAATAGGTAGGGAGGTACTAGGAAATATTGTGGATACGGTTTCGGTTGGTGTCGTACCTTTCCCCTCAGCGCCGGGCTCCGGCGAGTAGAGGTTGCGCAGGCGCTCTTCCCGCAGCCGGTACATGTGCGCGCGGATCTCTTTCTTGCGGGAAAAGTCCTCCGTTTGTTGCCACTGGAAATATCAGTTATTTTTTTAAAATCAAACGTAATTAATTCCAAACAAGTCTATAAAGCGGCTATACCTAAATTCAATTTGTTCTTGTTCATATTAATAAAGCCATATGAACATAAGCTTTTAAAGCATAATAGTGATCAAGTATAGTTTAATATTATTTACTAAATAGATACCTATTTATATTATATATTAGTTATCGTAAGTAAATGATTTAAATAAATATAAATATTATACGAAATAAGGTCTTACCATACGACGCAACACGTCTTCGTCGCGTATCAGGGATACGTCTCCTTCGGACATACTGGAATCATATACAAACAATAATGTTATTATTTACATAAATACATTACCTATATAAACAAGATAATGGGTTAATTTTATAAATATGGTAAATGTTATAAGTATTGAGACACGAGTATTTGATCCAAAATGCGGCCATAATAACACTTATTTACTCCACTTTACAAATTAGCTGTTGCCGCCGCGAGCGTAACTTGGACAACCAACAAACACATTTATAACAAGTGTACATTTTACCTCTTTATAATATTATACATGAAATTATTTCCTCAGACCATTTATATTATAGACATTTATTCTGAGAAATTAAATGTCTAAATCATCGAATGTCAATTTTCATCTTAATCATTATATTACAGAATATACTAATACTATTGTAAAAGTTATCTCCGCTGTCTTAAATTGATCTTAAGACCTCAATAAGTACTTCAAGTAAGTACTTCACTTCGAAATATCAGACACATTGAGTGCTCTACCAACTCTAACCTGAGTAAACATGGTTGTATTTATTCCACCGAAATCAAATCAACATATTTCGTAACATATTTCGGTCCTTAAATGTCTGGTAAACAATTGAAATTAATATTGGAAAAATCCTGAGCAGTGTTTACAAAATGCGTCTGTGTCATTAACGTCGCCACGAGCTGAATTAATATGTATTGGCGACGACAAGTCATCCAGTTGATGTAATTGCAACTCGCCACAATTATACATCAAGGACCACCAATTACCATGATTCGACCACCGGCAACGGAGCAAATTTTATTTAATACGATGTAGGAACAGCACCGATATCAACGTAACTTTGGAAGTGTAATTTCTATTTAATATCATCACGTTTTAAAATTCATCAAAGTATTTTGTTTGAATCAATGGAAATGTTTGTATAGTGGAAAAACACGCTTGAGATATTCAGAGAACTTGTTAAATCAATTCTTAAAAAAATATTTAAAGAAATAAAAAATATTGACCTAAAATTCTTGCTATATTCACTTGTAGCTCAGGGTTGAGTACTTTTTGC
>DWOQ01000782.1:0-10392 GCA_018251115.1 Codatractus alcaeus
GATGTCATAGGCGGCATGGACCACTTACCATCAGGTGGACTGCATGCTCGTTTGCTAACTTATAACGATTAAAAAAAAAAAAAAAATACGAATTACAAATTAATAACCTCAAAGAACATGAACAGGCATGTGGGTCTATTAGAGAACAAACGTTCCTATCGTTATAAGCATTTATTTTGAACTACGCTTTTTTTAATTATTGACAATCTTTTTATACATCATCGTATCATTTGGCCGGTTGCTTTTGGTACCTTCTGCACACTACTCTATAATTTGATAAGAAAATATATCGTCGTTTATAAACAGACACCTGCGTGGATGGTATGTAACGGGCTTAAGCCATATCAATGAACAAGCTAAAGTGTTACGAGAACGGCTCGCCTTGAATTGTTCGTATATTGCATTGAATTATTTGCTTGGTGGAACTGAATTATTTGGTTTCATTGCAGTATAATTAAGCGATAAATAAGTGCGCTAAAAAATTTGTTATTACTACATCTATTCTATTCTATCTATTCGTCTATCAGCGGAAATCTTAGGAGGCAACTAAAGAATTAGATTCATCTCCAACAGATGCACAGAAACATCCTAAAGTGAAATTATTTAAATATTGTGCAGTCACCAACAAGCACAGTCAAGCACGACAAGGACAAAAGTAACCAATTAGTATTATCTTGCGAGTATAACATTTCATCAAAAAAATCATTAATGCTTAAAATACTAGATAAACAATTTATACAGAAGTACAAAATAAGCCTATCCCAAACGCCTTCTGGGTAGAAATACCAAAGTAGTTATTGTCGTTGGCCTCAATAGTTCAAACATAGCTGTAACGAGTTAACACAACCATATTTATAGTAATGGTTGGATAGTTCTAGATCCGTAAATCTACGACGTTATTGGTACTTCATAACATGGAGTTAAATTGTGCATGTTTTCCGACCGCAAATAAACACGTCAAATAAGCATCAATATTACTGCCACACATGATCAAATAAAAACAATACTCTAGCCCGTTAACGAACCGATAAATTAACCGGAACAATTGCGACTATAGACAAGTGTTTTCATTTTCACTAGTAACACTAAAAGCGAGCTGTTATCCGCTCCACTAAATGATGAATTTCGCAATTAAATATAATAAACCAAAGCATTTTCCATTTGCAAATTAGCGTTGCTCATTTCAAGGCGTTCGTATTTAGCAAATTAAATAAGTCAGTTGCGTCGTACTCAGTCGATAAAATATGACATATAAAAACATATTATATTATTATGAAAAGGTGAGAGAATTTTTCCCAGTTCCATGTCATATAATAATTATAGAATTAAAAAAATGATCTTATGCACAACATTAAGTAAGCATTAAATGTCCTGTTGCAGATTATTATGGGTAACCTAAGTAATAGTTCTGTAGACAAAAAATTGGAACGATGTTAGTGTATTAGTTTGTTACGTTATCCTGTTTCAATTTGAAATAAATCTTCAATTTATATAAATATTACCTTCGGGTGAATAAACAAATAACAACGTATATAACATTTTCTGTGAAAAACATGCATTTTAATATGGGAGCTCACTTCTCGCGTATGAAATTGTATTCTTTCGCCAGTACTTTGTGCGCCCACATCAGTGTCGCACAATGAACAAGTTTTTCCGTTCTGACACACTGACGGAGCAAAATGTGACATTCTAATAAATATGGAACATATACAGACTGCCGACGTTCATGGTTTTTTACATTAGCGATCCTGTGAATCTTTGTACGCTATAATTTCACATACGTATAAAAACTTCAAAGAACTGAATATAAAACATTGTACACCGGCATTTTGTTTCATTAAAATGTTGTACATCTTATATCATCTATAATTGATATATTGATAAAGTGATAACTAAAATTAATTTGATATTTCAATTATTTGAAAAGATTAATGATTATGATATTAGAATTTTAGACGATAAAATATAATATAACAGTATTAAATAATACAAGGCTAATTTATTATCGAATACTAAATTGTTTAAAAACGTTCACGTTTCGATATACGTAAATATGAATTGAAAACTTGGTATTGGGTAACAAACGCAAACACATTACCCGATAGGGATTGTACTCGCTTGATTGAATTAAATGTACACCTTTATTTTGGCAACGGCATATCGATAGCACGTGGGCGCATCCCTCGGCGTTCACGGGCAGGGCTCGGGAGCGATGACCCCTCGCGGCAGACGGAGCTTTTCGCGTCTCGCCCTACTTGCCGCCCGCCTAACGCATAAATATACGTAATTTCTTGTCCTAGGCTATCATGTGAAGAAATATGACACATATCTCATCGTATCCCAGCCTCTTATGTGCATGGGCAGGGAGCCTTAATGAACTGTATACACTAACAGGTAGTAATGCTCTCCAATTTTAATATTGTTAAGCAAAATAAACATAATACATTTATGACAGAAATAGCATGATAGTGCAGTCCCATAGCCGTTAAGTGGTCAGTGTATGGACATTTAAAATTAATCTGAAATAGGATTAGCGTTCCAGTTGAAGTTATTCGCGGATTTGTTTCTGCCCGAACGACTAAGTTACTCCTCGTGTACGTTAGGTGATCTACAAACTCCAAACGAACGCAGTATATACAGCTGAACCAATTGTTTAGGTTGTAGCCGTATGTTCTATCATCTTTAACGTCCTTAGAATAACCCATAAAATCCATTATATATCCACAACATGAAGTGCTTTTGAACGTGAAGTATTTAATAATTACGACCCCTATACTTAGTTAAAGGACGTATCTACTCAAGGTAACAAATTGCTATGGTAATTGTATCACTTCTCCAAGCTGCCAAAAATTCGTGCTCAAGGACTTTCTCATGGCGGAACACACCCTTGTTATGAAGAGACGCTCACGGTAAGTACTTTATTCTTTTTCCCTGACAGCACAAAAAACGTAGAATTTTTATTTTACAGCAGTTGCTTTTGTTGCGAGAGCGTCGTAAGACGGTCTTTTACTGAAACATGTCTACTGTACGTATGTCCTAGCATATTCATTACACATGTTGGTAGCGGATGTAATAGAATCGTATAAATAATTTAATGTAATTTGTATGTATTATCTCATTTAATTTTTTTTTGTTTACAAAACTACATTAGTACTTCACACACGCAGTTCATTTATTATTGTATGGAATAAGTTATACTGATTCAAGATATTGTAAAACGAAAATGGAATTTTCTTCCTAGTAGATTACAAACAGACCCATAAAGAGTATATTTTATTTTACGAGCATAATTGCATTTCTGATTTCTCTAATTTGTACCATAACGTACAAACGTACTTTGCAACAATAAAAGAGTCCTTTAATCGCCACTTACACAACGCTTCCTTTGAGCAAGTCACACGGAAACGATTAGGTATTCTGAAACCATTCTAAGCTGGGCACTAACGGCTATAGTGAATTGGAAGTGCAACCAAATTGCATATCCAGATCGATTTGTTTCAATTTCACGTCACAATATTAAATGACCGATAAACGGGAATAGAATTATTATGTTCTCATTTCCTGAATACCGTACGTGAAATGGCTAGCAACTATCAAAAATCACGCCCCGTCGGATCAAAACGTCGAACGCTGCCTAGGGTTGGTAAATTTCTGTTTTAGTCATAAAATACAATAACATTGCATTTTCTTCAGAACGTATGCTTATTTGTAAAATAGTAAAACTCAAATTATACAGTTTTTATTAAACTAGAATTTATTATTTATAACTAAATGTTTTTGTTAGTGACATTATTGAAAGTAAACTAAGACAACGTTTTATTCTCAAAATTAGTTTTATAGCATAGATTAAGAGTGGAACTGATTCAACCATGGCGACATGTAATTTATCTGATAATAGTGACACAAGTAGCTGTTATTTGGTTTAAAATGAGTGGCGCGACAGCTGATATACGAGTACGTTCCGACGTCGCCTTCAGAGGCTGCAAGGTTGATAAGACACGTGATCAACTTCAGACAGGATTCTTATGTGGAATTACTTATAGTTAGCATATGGGCGTTCCTTACTACTTAATTAGGTGAGATTAATGCGCGTTTTGCTTTCATTCCAAATTAAAGAAAATAAAAGCTAATAATTGATTACATCAGAGGCTTTTCGGCAGTTAAGTTGTAAGAATTCGAAATATAGAGTTCTACAAATAGCATTTAAGGACGGGGATTCATTCTACACAAGTTTTGGAAGATGCCTACAACAATAATTCATACTAGCTTCGCGGTAATTTTCTTCAAAATAAATTGATGCATCAAAGTAGGCTAATTAAATTAAATTCTTATAATTCTATTCTATTTATTCATTTTTGGTCAATCGAGCCTACAAATATTAACGCATTATTTTATCTCCTATTATACGTTCAAACGACATCAGACATCATGAAAGAAAAACAATGCCAATAAAGTCATAATCTGTTCTCATATTACGAGTACGTGTTCCCCTCCGCGAGACAGCCCTACGTCGGTGTAGCTCACACTTGATTGCACTTTCGCTTTCAACGCATCGCCCACAAATGTCCGCACTCCCGCGGTTGCGTCGCGGTTTGTATTCCAACAAGGAAGGAACTATATACTTATAGAATTATATCACTAGAGCGACGCGTAGGTACAGTCATGAATGCTATGATTTTATCATGACTTCGTTATGTTATTCAATAAAACAGCTCAATAGACTCGCCTTAGCCATAATAGGAAGTAATATTAGACTGCAAACATGCCTTAAATTTTAAAGTAACTTTATATATCAAAGAACGGCAATTCTTTAAAATGTGATGACGGGGTTGATAATTATCAAAGAGATCGAACAAACAACTCTTTACACTCATAAGCATTTTATTAATCATGAATACAAAATAACAAAGAAATAAACTTATTTTTATATGTCTGATATTTCGGGAAATTGCGACTCTCAAAAGGCCAGGCGTCGGCCTTGATGACGTTATCCTAAATTCCTACATTTACGCATGTAATATTGTTGTGAGCGGGTGATGATGGTGTCATATTATTCACTGAACTTGATTAATCAATCAACTTTATAAAACAAAGATTAATTCTGGCCTTCTTTAGTACCTTCCCAAAAAGGAACGATTTGGAAACTTTACTCAATGTTTCTCTTAGTTTTTGTGGTTGTGTGATTCATATACATACTCGTATGTACTATGTTAAACAGTTGCAACCGCAGAAAGCTTGATTAGACGAGAAAAAATATCCAGACTGTACTTATTTTCTCAAAGCAGCTATAATTTAGTTCAAATTGATTGTTGGTACAATGAGTTATTTAAGGCAACAAAAGTGACAGTTTGTTCATTTTATCAACAAAATAAGAAGCAGTTTGAGCGAATAACGCGATTATCTCGATAGCAGGTTTGCTGCGCTCTCGTAAGGAATTACGGCAAATGCGTAATGACCGTGGCGTAAGACGACAATCCACCACTTTCTTACCAACTCACCGTTAACGGATATTGTCTCTTCTAACGCGGACAACTTTCGAACGTTTGTACTACATGTACAATTAAAATTTTAAATGTATGACTATATTGTTTTACTTGTACTTCCCGGTCCGTCGTATAAGCATTGAATAGATATCCATCTACGATATACGACTTGCGCTTAAAAATATTTACGATGTAACCATACAAGTACGGCGCGTCAAATAAGTAGCAACGCATTGTTATGGTTTATAGTCAATTGGAATAATCGATGTATTTTAACTATTGACACACGATAGAAAAAAATCTACGCCGCACTAGACTCTACCTAACAGTAATCATTGCATTTTTGTATTAATGTAATAGCATTGTTCTGTGGGAACCGCAAGCAATGCGGCATGTTTAGTAACAGCAAGCGCGGTCGATAGTCGGATGGGTGACTGTCTGTGTAGAATAAATTTTTGGGTGACTTGGTTCTCCGAATGGCGCATATAACGGTCAGTTCGAGTAGTAATAACATCTCGTAGTTCATCGTCGTCCGGGACGTTTATTCACTAATAAACCGGTTTTTTGCTAATCCACACTGGAGCAACGTGGGGACACGTCGTCCTAATAGGTCCTATTGATTAGCAGGTAGTAATAGTTCCGCTAAGAGCATTATTGCAGTCAAATGTATTAAACCTCTGATTTATATAGCTACTTTTTATTACTGTTTTATCATAATAATTCAGGTTTGTCGAGTATTCAAGTTTTTTCATTAATAAAATCTATTCTTGCATATTTTGGCGATGTAGGAAGCATTTTATTCATATATTTAACCTCAATAGAAAAGTTATCAATTGCAATTTAAACGTTATACACGTTATGGTGTTAGACTTAATCCGGTCTTCACCGACTTTATACGAAATAAATTACGATTACATAAACTGCAATACAAATGTTATATAATGTGTTATTTGGTATAAGGATAACATCTACACGACATTAAGCATTTTCTCGTAATGCTTTCAAATTTAAATCACGTTCACTATCACCAATTAAAGGGGTTAAAAAATCGCATGCGTGTTCAGTAGCGGTGCATATTGATGAGTGGACATTAGTATGCAGATGAAAGAGATGCATAGATACGGGTGGTTGGACTAGAAAAGGAGCGTGCCCTCACTCGCCACCCAAGTGTTGGCAGCTTATCCTGCGATCCCTTTGTCCTGCCGTGCCAAGTGCCGTGCCGCATACGAATACTTGGCACTGTCACGAATACTCAGTAGATGCATTAAAATTATTGTACTAACTATTATTATACAGATCACATATCCTTCTTTATTTAATAAACCTTTACTAAGTTAATAATATTATTTATAATTTGAATATGTTTCCGTAATTTCGATAAGTACGAGTACGAAATGTACTACAGTAGGTAATAATGAGTAATTAATAATTAAAGGTAAATAATAACTTGTTCGCAGTTACAATATTGCGTTTCAGATATACACAGAGGAAACCGTGGGCCAAACCTAGTTATATTACAATACGTGCAATTAGAAAGGCTCCTCACTTTTATGTAAGCTTACAGCTGACATAAAAGCTTTTGGACCAGTTTTAGCTGAAAGTTTCTCGATAAGGGTATAGTCATAGATTACAATTAAGTACAATAAAAAGGCTGGAATGATTTTAATTAACGACTACCTAAATAAGTTGAGTGTCAATTACAAAACTTAAACCGAAAATAATCACAGCAAAAAAATGAGAAAGCTTGTGCAAATGGCCATTTTTTTTATTAAATATGTATGAATTTCGCACCTTTTTTAATTTATATTTCTATAATTATAACATTGTTAATATTTCTTTTCTGTAATAGGCGAACTATTTTGTCAATTGCCCCAACACGATATGTATTTACTAACGCGTTTATATGTAGTTACTAACGCGTTACCTTGAGGTCAGTTTCGTAAACGTTACAGAATACGTCTAATAAAAACTTAAACGTTAATTACTCCGAATTACAAAATAAAGATGATTATTAACATCCTCCTGAATACGTGAGTCCATCAACGTGAAACGTTATTTATTACGATGCAGAGTGAGGTTTACATATACATAAATACCTATTCAATTAGGTGGTGAAGACAAGTTCAGTTTAAAAAAATTAAAAATAAACGAGAGGTCTCAAACGTTATTTGTAAATATTTTCTGACAAATACAGTTGGAGACGTCAATTTATTCTTTTAGAAAAATACACCTGAATCGGCCGGTTCGAAATCGGTTTGTTTATACAAAAACAAGACTAAATCATTTAACAGACTAAACATCTAATGATTTAGAATTTGTAAGACGTATGTAAATTTCTGAAGTTAATACTAACGTAGAAGACGACAATGCACGATCCGTCGTTAACGATATGTATGTACAAACATTATGAATGCAACGACTTTACAATATTAAACACAAAGAAATGGGTCTGGATGATGAAACTGGAGTTCTAGTCATAAACATACGGACGTGAGAACAAGACGTCATTGTGGTCGGACGATAACAACAAAGCTAATGAGATGCCGACTTCCACGTTCATATGAACTGCATAATAACGCGTTTTTGTAAAACAGTAGCTCATTTTCATTTCTATCGAACGAACGTTTCGAGGACAGTAACACGAATCGACGAATCGATAACGTAATGTGCGCAGCACCGACGTATCTTAGCATAATAAGCTTAAATCATTTATCACGCCTACTACTTCAGTTATTTTAAGGCCCACAATAGAATTATAGGTGTTATACGAATATATTAAATTATTCCCTGTCCAAAATGTCAATTTGAGTCGTCAACGCCCGCTAACATTCAACTTTAAATACCGTGACAATTACATGAAAATAGCATTAAAATGTTACGATTATTTTATAAATACATCTTAGTCCTATGTGTACCGGTTAGAATACACACACAAAAGATATAATATAATATAATAGTAAAATAGTTACTTTTCGAAACTGCAGAGCAATTGTATGACAGAGTGTATAAGTGAGTTAATCACAAAATTGCGTTAAATCAGATATTTAATACAGTAACGCTTGCACAAACAGTACAATACAAATAATGAAATTCTGAAATATCTATTTCAAAAGGAAGATGATATCGGGTACTCGGTGCGCTCTCGTTAGTCGGAGATAAATTGCGAAACAATGAAAGTGGGAACTTGCCCATTCTGCAGAAAGGACGGACGTAACAAAGGATATCATGTGACGGTGGACACAGTGCAGTGTGTCAAAGCGATCGGATATCGCAATCACGGAGCGTGAAAGCACCTGGACGTACTCGCTTTTATTTAACCGCATTAGCACGTGTGCTAAATGACAACTAGCTATAGTGAAAACACGTACAAACGAACACACACCATATTTATACAAATAGGCTACGGCAACTACACTTTCGATCGTAAAGTGCGTTAGCTTATTAGGGAATGAATGTCTAATAAGATAACGCATTAGCAGAGAACGACAACGTTAACCAAATCCGTTGTAAAATATGTCAATAATAATACTACCATTCACCGTAGTCCACTGTAAAACACCAAAAACTATAAATTACATACACACTAGCAATATAAATTGATTAACAATTTCTTTTGTCAACATCAAGAGCAAACAAGTACCGCCTTCATAGATGGCCAGCTTTTCAAGAATTGCAGGCGCTGGTTTACGATATCTTGCGTCGCACATCACGAGTATGGATGCGTGTCGAACTACACTGACTAAGCCACACAGAAGCCGGGCATCGTGTCACGGCCATCTAACAGGATTACTTGTTCTACTGCGCAGGTAAACTCTACCACATATGGGCCACGACGCCACTTACCGACTTATAATATCGTCAGGATTAACAGACTTGAGCTGCACCCCGGTCCGACCTTTAAAGCAGCTTAGAATCGAGTTACGAAATCACGGCTGTACTTCCGAAACATTTCCAATATATGATATTGTCACAAAACTGTGAAATAACTTTGTCATGAGTTAACCAGGAAGCAAATTCCTACTATTTTAGGATATCCATGGTTCAAGATTCGTTGAAAGTTGGACTTTTTATAGCGATTTACATAATCTATAGAAATAGATGCAATATCTGATTACACGTAAGATCCATAAGTCATCCGTAAGTATCCATTTTTTGTGTATGTTTCAGCATGACGCAAAAGAGTCATGTTACATCATACATCCTCATTATCCATATACGTTCCACGAGGAACAATGGCAACCAGCAGATATGAATTTTTTTGCAACCTAACCGCGTTCAGGACTGCGTTGGGAGTGTCACTTTTGATGCAAAGCCTTAAAGTACTCAACATTACAGAGTCACGTCACAAAACGGAAATATGTTTGACAAGCTTTCTTTGGTTGACCAACATTGGGAGCTGAAACACGATATTATTAACAAATATTTGTGTGAGTATTCTCTATATTATTGCAAGTTTGCACGCAAAATATTGTCAGCGCTGCAAATAATACTTAATACTGTCTAATTGATGGAACGTTTATAGTATTCTTTCACGATTACCTACGTCATTGTTTATAAAATATTTCTTAAATCGTGCGTGGCTACTGCGAAGAAATTTCTCATCTTGCCATGCGTCATTTTCTTATTCATTTGATTACAAATGAAGCGATGATTTGCTAGCATTATAACAATATTGATTACTAATAGGTAGGTGCTCGAATGGTTGTGAATGTTTATGGTAAGCACGAAAGAGCGTGTATACAATTAACAATGTAAAGAATGCTATCAAGATACAAAAGATATTGACTACCCACATGGTTCAATACCACGCTACAGAGGTACAATAGAGACGGTCGGAAGGTGGTAGAACTTGTTTGGTTCGACCGGGGAGGTACCACCGCCACCCTCATAATCCTCCGTGAAGCAATTT
>DWOQ01000783.1:0-10389 GCA_018251115.1 Codatractus alcaeus
ATTGACTTCAAATAAAGGAGGTTACCAATTCGAAACGTATATATGTAATATTATTGGAACTGCAAAATATCCACATACGATAATTTATTAAGAGTTTCAAATAAATGTAAAAAATTTATGAGTGTATGTTTGACCACGCATTTCTCCAAACGTAGTAATCAGATCGTGATTTTCTTTTATTTGTTTAATTTATTTCAACTTAACGACCATTAAATATTCACCAAAATTGGTTCAATAGTTTTATGATATGGGTTAAAACATGTAATTAATAACATAATAACATAAATAACATTTAGGAAGCCAATAGCACGGCGATTGAGTTACGGCGACAAATACGGCAGTTAAAAACAACTAACTTAGTTGTTTTTAAATTTTTCGCATGGTGTTTATTAATATTTACGATATCCTTCAATTACATGTAGACACTATTAATTGTTCGTGCTTGTATGAACAGAAGTAATAATTAGCATTTGTCAAGTTATTACTAAAATTAACCCACTATCTAGGCCGATTAAAAAAATATCTCCCACCAGGGGTAAACATGACACAAAGCTACATTTCTAAAAGGTTTTTTTAAGTCTTTCAAAAAATTTACTTTTAAACATTATGATTAGTTTATTTTCACCCGGACAACAATGCAGGCGGAAAGCTAGTCTGATATATGATGTACTTTAATAATAGCATACCGTAAAATGTATAATAAATTTACATTTACAAAGGTATTGCTCATTACTGTTCTGCACTGTACTACTCTTTTAATAAACACTAAAGTGAGCACATGCCCATGAATATGTGTAGATTATTACAACTCTATACAGATTTCGTAAGAATTTAAGTGTCTTGTGGCATGCAGGAATTTGTTCATATTTCATATAAAATTTTAGTGATATATAGAAAGGGCATTATAGTTTCAATTGGAAAGGATGCATATGTGGGCGTTATCACTGTACATGTACAAGGTATGGAGACTGTTGAGGGATGTGATCTTTTTTGATTCTATTTTGATCCGAAAGTCCAAGAATCCAAATCTCAGTTTCTACTGTTGTCTGTGTCACACAAGTCAATAAATAATCATTTCCATTTTTACAGATTCTCTAGGAGAACACCCACCAAAGGGTACAGCCAAAGAAGACAACTGACAAACCCAAACATAAATCTCTTAGGTCATAGCTCGGACATATAAACAATTATACTCCCGCATAATTACAGATAAGTTTCAGGACTATATCCAGACGATGACTACAACAAAAGAAACCTGATATTAGGCCAATTCATTCAAATCATATTCTGTGACATATAAAGTGGTCGTAAGATATAACACGTTTGAAAACAATTACACATCCTTGATCTTGTTGCACTCGCCAATTGAAATGTAAATCTGCGACGAAGGAAATAAGTTGTGCAATCATTTGCACTTATGTGCGGTTTATAAATTTTATTTAACGACTGTCGCCTTGTAGGTATACATTATACGGTGAAAGTTCACAGACAGGTTCGATTTATTTGTTTTGTACCTAAAGTATTACGATATTACGATAAGTGCAGCGGAAATACCATAAGATATTGAACTTTTTTCAATGCGAGGCGCTTCAACATCAACCTTTGTCTCCATTACAGGTCCTCTCTCAGAGTAAGACAGATTTAGGCCATGCCCCACCACGCTGGACAAGTGTGAATTAGTACTTCACATACCTCTGACTTCTTTTTCTAGGCATCGTCGTTCTTCTTCGCCGTTAAGCAATTAATAATCTGATTAACTTGTAATACGCATATAATTTCGATAAACCAGAGCTGGCATATCTGTGATTTGAACCTAGGACCTGCCTTTGACAGGGTCGAATCTTTAACCACTAGGCAATCACTGCACTGCATTGAGAGGCGATTAATCTGGCTAATTTATTTTTGCGGACTAAACCTTGAAAAACCAATTACCCTATTCGGTATGTTTAAATGTCACGTGTCTTGTTCAGTTTCCACTCTGGTTAGATCTAGGCGATAAATAAAGCGTGCTATGGCCTATGGAAAACATTTGCGATAATATTATCATTATACGAAGTTATATTATTAAGTATCGGAAAATACTTTGAATGATGTTAATTGTCTTTTAACTCATTACATCGATAATTTGATTTTGTATCACCTTAGTAATTTACAGGTCTCCGACCAGAAGTTACCGGTATGCAAATAGATGTCTTTGTGTAGATGTAGCTTTCGATGTCTGACGTATCGTATTGTGCTTCGTAACAGTAGGGTTCCGGTATACGCTTAGTAAGCAATATTTCCTCCCTTCTGGGAAAGCGGACTTTATAGGAACCTTCCCTATCAGTCTTCTGTCCCCCAGGCTTGAATCCTATCCGGAGCTCGCCTTTAAAACCCGGTAAAGCTGTTAAGGCCGCTATGGCTAACAGCACGTGCGAAAAGCGGCAATGGCTACCTTACAACAGCTGGGTCATTTGTTATTTTTCTGCCTCTATTATAAAAAGAATAACGCTAACGTAAATGTTAAAGTTATAATATTTGTTTCTGTTTATAACAACATACTATCAGTGGTACTAGTCCCACGCACCACACACAGAACAGAAGCACACGCAAAGATTATTTTTCATCATATTTTAAAATAGCTAAGAAAGATTAATTTATATGGATTTGTCCTTCGCTAAAACACTTTCTTTATTCTTGAGTGAACATTTATATACATTTGGCCTTTACCCAATATGCCCTCAACCGGGCCCTTAATACATGATACTTTCCGCTTGAATGAAATTCGCTGTTATGTTAACATATAGACACGTTCGTGTTATGGACAACAGAATACGAACACACGAAAAGTAAAAGATATTTTCGAGCTCGAGCGAACAGTAACCAATGTCTGTCATTTTGTTTAAAGTCCTATTAGCGTAAAACACATTAAATTCGCATTAGAATTAAAAAACGGACTAAAAAAACGGTTTTCTGTTTTAGGTATGTTGCAAATAAGCATACACATATATGGCACAGAAAGTGACAGTCATATTAAAATCGTATACAAATTTATTTTCTTTTATGTGTATTGTCAAGGTTATCTAAAGACGGACAACACATCCAATACATTATCTTTTGATGCATATTTTTCTAGCTACTTCAATAATGGTAGATACATACGTCATTTGCCGAAAGCATTCAACTATGGTGGTCCAGTGCGAATTTTGTGGAGATACGGTTTAGTACCAACGACCTCCAACAAGGCTCTACGTTTATGAGGTTTTTACATAATTACATAATTAGTTTGAGCGATTACTTTGTGTATAGACATACATAGAATGTACTTATGCTAAATAATAATTGTGCAGAATGTAGAAATTTTAATATTGACTCTGTAGATGAGTGCTACAATAATTGCAAATAGCTGAAGCACGAAATATGATACGACTATTTATCGACACATTCAAAGTATATAATTCAAGTAGTATCTATTTTTAACATGAGCATTTATATTCAGCGTTAATTTTACGATAGCACAATTATTTTCTGCAATATGATATAACATGATAACATTTTATTTACTTACTATATTAATATGAAACGTGTCGTAAAACGGTATTTTGTATTTCTAATGATCAAATAACCTTAGACCTTCCTTCTGCTGCCCTTTGGCAGGTATTTTTAAATCACAGCAGACTCGACGCATTTCGACGGGTCCCAGAAACAAAATCTTACAGAAAAATAAGACTATTTTATTATTTATTTGTATTGTTCATACTAAAAGGTACATGGCACTATAATATAGTACTATTCTATATTACTACTATACTATAAAATAGTGCAAAGTAGCTTTTAGCAGGTACAAAACAAGTAAATAATAAAATAGATTTCGTCTTATTTTTTTATAAGATTTTGTTCTTGGGACCCGTCGATTTATTTGTATAAATGTATACATACATGTATATATCTACGTTTCGACTTAAGACCGATCCAAATTGATTTTCGGCTCAGCAGTCAGAAGTAATACGCACAATATGATTAGACTTACTTAGATACGTTAAGCGGCTTACAATACTATAAGTAACACAAAAATAATTAGATCTCTGAACACGGTTTGACGACATGGTTGACTTAGGGAAATGTCGACGAAATTCTACGAACCATACAAAATTCGTAGCGGAGCCGAGGCGAAATGAACACTTTTGGATTAAACGTGCTTCCGCGATAAGCTCATTTTATGCCGATATTTTGACCCAGTTGCATGGATCGCCGTATCACGGCAAAAGTTAAACACCGGTACAATGATTTTTATTTTTATCGAGCTTCCGCACGCGGCTATGCCTATGCTCGTAGCCCTTGCACGATATTAAATTTAAGGGTACCAAACTTTAAAAAATTCGTTACACAGAAAAGTTGCTATATTACACCAACAGATAAACAGACAAAAAATATAAAAGATTTTTTATGTGTCAGCGTCATATAAGTAACATATTATTTAACTTCGGAAACTCATAAAATTACTAAATATGGTCCTAAACATAATCAACAATGTGATTTTTATAAACTTATTTGTGGGGTACGCACACTACAATATGAAAGCTTACTACACGACTGTACACAGAAAAATACCCACGAAAACTTTATATAACATTCTTCGAGTAAAACGATCGGGACATACGAACAGATGGACAGACGTTGTGGGTTTCTATCTTTGCCATGTAGCTATAGATCCCGAATAAAATCGACACGACGCCGAAGGATGGACAATTAAATGACGTACACAATATTTGCCTAATATTTATATTTGCCCTCACAAACCGAACCTACGCACACGATCAATACACAGTAGGACACTCGCTAAACGACTCATTAATGCTTTAATGAGGTGTTGAATACTCATAAAATATTCAATTATGTACCTTCATATGTATTGCTAGGGGAATCTACATTGATCTTCATACCCAATGCCTTCTTGTTCCGTTATAATAATTACTGTAAATATTCAGTCCCCAAACATGAACTTAAAATTAATCAATATGGCATGTTGAAACTTACAATTGTGCAAATTCTCTTTATATTGATATGATTTTGTAATAATTATTATTAATGCTGCAAAATATTTGCTTTAGATTTGCAAAACAGTAGATTATTAATAAAGCTAATGTTCATGTGGTGTGTTTTACATTGAAATAAAATAGCTAATTGGTTCTTTAATTAATATGAACCTAATATGAATTTATTTATTGCAATATAATATAGTTCCTATTAGATTCATCATTTTCCTAAAATGTTCATTGTATATTGGAAAAAAAATTATATTGGAAATTGATATATTATATTATATATAATTTATAATTGCAGAAGCAATAAGTTATTTAAGAATGACATGCATGATGGTGCGGTCACCATAACAGTCTAATATGTAGAGAGTTCCAGGTTCGTTTCCCAGCCATCCAGTTATCTATTCTAGTGTGTGTGTGTTTGTTTTTATATCGATAATAACTATCTTACCCTGCAGCTATGTATGTAGAATTTGTCTAATAACTAAAATAGTACCTGCGTGCTAGGTGGAGGCGCTCTTGTGTGGTGAGATGCTCCACCTGAGCCATCTCGGACACCAAGTCTGCATGCTCCATCTTTGTTTATCTACAAAAAGATACATGTTGCTTATCCATAACAATCTATACATAATGTGATAAGCATTTTAGAGTGGTCACTCATGAGTGTTATTGCAAGGGTGCATATAAATGAATTTATGTGTTGAGTGCCCATAACTGTATTTCCGTGAGGCCAGATGGGACCAAAGATGTGTACGATATAATCTTTGAATGGGTATTATGTTAAACAAATATTTAGTTCAGGAGTTTTTGCAGTTGTTTTAATGCCTAAAAAGTAACTTTGTAGATATAGTTGACAATATATCGAGGTTTGAAAGGCTAAGTGACATATTTTGTTTTTTGCAATATTGAGTTATATACATATTCGGAATCAGCAAAATTTTCTCCTTCCGAATATGTAAAAAACTCAAAATATAAAAAAATAACGATCAATGAGTTTTTCAACCATCGATATGTTATGAGTTAATTTAAATATGAAGCACATATATCTCAACGTCAAGACTGTAATGTACTTGCAAAATCAGGCAACGTTGGGCATGGAGGAAATTACAAATAGTTACAAAATTTCATGTATCCTTCTATACTTCAGAGTACATAAGGACGTACTATATGATATTGGATGATATTTACAATTATGGTGGGTCTACCACTAACCACTTGGATAGAATTGGTTAGTGGTCGACCCACCATAATTGTTATTGGTTATCCACGTACATGTATTGAACTTGTGTGGTGAAATGTGGTCTAGAAACACTGTGAAGAGAGTTTTAGCGCAATCACATAACTGCTGCCGTCAGCGACATGTCAACTTTTGCAACAAGCAAAATTGAGAAACCCTTATTTACGGAAATTCCCATGTATTTTCTTCTTAATGTATAATACAGTTTTTATCTACTCATAGTAAATAGGGAAAACTTTAGACTATTTGAGACATATTTTTTTTTATTCCATTTTTAAAATAAAAATATGTGAAAAAACCATTGTTAAATTGGATCTTAGTTAAGTTTAATGCAAATTTTAAAATAACATTGTTCTTATTACAATATTTTCTTTATTATTTAATATAAATCCTTTCTTTACAAGACCAACGTCACAACTTATCAACAATGTTTTTTATTATTTAAACTGATTGTTTTTACCTATTGTCAGAAAGCACATTAATTACCACAATATTTTAATTTCCCTACAAAATGATCAATATTTTATAATTTATCAACGCTTAAATGTATAAAATTGCTCTCCTGTACAATTATGGTTTAAAAGACATCACATAGTTCTTGTAAAGAGGCAAAATATGGAAGTTATCTAATCTTAAAAATATTCTCCATTAGTACAAAGACCTTGCATTTAAACAAACTGCTGTAAAAGCAACTTATAGCATAATAGTTTTGATTGAGGATTAATCTTAAGTGTAAAATATATGAGATCAGTAGCAACAAATTCAAAACTAATTATTTTACAGTACGCACAGAAAACTTAGTTTATAATAATTTACAGATAATCAAAAATTGATAAGATAACAATAAAGTAGCGTTGAAAAGTACTTTATCGATGTAAGATTCCAATGAAAGTAATCCAAAAAGCCGTGTGGCACTCGCAAAAACTTAGTAAACAAAATCAAATAAACGTCCCGCCGTATAAAAAGAATGTACACAAAACGACACATTTAGAAAGGCACATTTCCAAAACGGCGTCCAAATGAAAATAATTAATAATGTAACTTGAACTGACAAATATTTACATTATTTTGTCTTAATTATAAAACATTTCAAACTACTTACCGCTATAATTAATTACTACAAAGTACAAGTATGTTTCATTCTTGAGTTGATACGTTTAACACACATAATACACACTAGCAAATTATGTTCGTTCGTTACATGATTCAATGAGTTTAGATCTGTTTAACATAGGATTTTACAGTTACACCTCATTTTCCGTTATTTTTCATGAAAATTATAAACAAGAAAAATCACATTCACTCACAAACAGTACAACAAGCTGACAAGCGATTCGAATAAGAGGACTAGTGGTGTACTAAATAACGTCAACGTGAAAAAGTCACTGTCAACAACCGTCTAAATGTATCGCCGTGACTCGCCGCCAAATATCGTCTGTTCATAACCCGTAAAGTTTTTCCTTCGTTCAAATAGCTGTCGCCTATCTTACATTCACTTAATCACTGACAACGAAGTCAAGCAGCGACGAGGCGTATATAAGTACATACTAGCACAGGTATAAGTATCAGGTACCAATCCCCTTTTTTTATAAGTGGAAGTAAAATACTTTGAAGTAATTTAAAAATTTGGTTTATAAGAACTAACTAACTATTTTTATTAAACTTGTTTTATCGACACTTTAGTGTTCGCTCAGGAACACAGAACGCACAAAAAATATTGGCCCCAGTAGTTGTTCCCCATTCTACTACATCCCTAAATTGTTTAAATTTGAAGATGTGTTAACATAGAGTTATATGTGTTTATATCTAATTATATAGACAACTATTTAATTATCTATCTATTAAAGGGCAATATTTTGAATTGATATCTTTCTGTTCGAAAAAATCACTACCAATACACAGTTAAATTTTTTTCCTATAAAAAGATAACATTTAAATAATGTATATTTAAATTAATTAGTTAATCTTAACTACAAATGTAAACCATTTATCGAAAGATCGCGATGTAAACGATAGTTAACGTTATTTTTCATTTCGATTCCGATTCCGATTCCGATTCCAATGCGATCCCAGTTCCAAGAAATCATTGCGATAAAAACGAAATGCTCATATCTAAAGAGAATAGAGTGTAATTCTACAGATAACTAATCATAAGTTATAGAGATACGAGCAAGCAACAGGACATCTATTTCTCAAGCTGTCATTGTCACATTATCACGTGATGTGACATTTTGTATAAGTGCGTTATTTGTAAAAAAGAACAAAAAACATTTGCTTATTACTTTTATGCTATATTTTCATATGAAATAATCGCGAGGATAAATGTGGTAAATAGTAAATTTCCCCTTTCGAGATCAAGTTACTTGGTTGCTCTTGCTCGACTATAACACGTGATTACTTCATGAGGATTGCCATTACTACAATTACCCAATAAAATATTTTATAGGTGTAACTGTAGATTATATATTGTAGATTAATTATTTTGGTATCCACTGTGCTTCTACTATAATATGGTAAGTATTCTATCAGTATGATCCAACACGAATTTGTCCAAGACCATTTGACTTTTTTCCAATCAGTAGCACATACATGACATTGACGCGCATCGACTTCTATTAAACATTGCTTATTAACTAAAGTGGATGCACAGTTAAATAAATTTCACATTTAAATATTTTATAAGCATTATTCATAACATTTTTTAATTGACTACCTTAATTTAGTTACAAGAGTACACAAAGTTCAGGTTATAGAAAGATAGTAATTCTATTTTATATGAGAAATCTTTAAAACTTGGCAACATTAGTATGACACGCACCAAGCAAATTAGCTAGGCCATTTGTTTGAATTAATTCTACTTAACTCAAAACCTATTTAAAAAACCCCTTCGAAAACCCTATTAAAACCCTTTCAAAGCCCAATTTCAACTTCGATTGGCTAGGTTTAACCCAGTTAAAACCCTTACCATTACTGTCTAAGCCGATGAAAGGAGTAACCCAAACAAACGATTAAACCATGAACGATTTGAGGCTTAATCAAATGAAAAGGCCCTGTTTTGTCACATGGATCTAGGGTTATCGCGACTGTAACATCTCGATGGATATTAACACTTAATCGATATGTTGTATGAAACGTATTAATTGCGGTTTTTATGATATTTTTTATTTACTATTTATATGATAGCAATAATGATTAAAACTCGAAGAAAATTAGTTTTATAATTTGTAAGCCGCCTTTTAAAACAATTGTGCAATAATCTACAGTGTTTGCGGAAAAAACAATTGTTTATAGCCCACGCGAGTATTACTAAATGATTCTTTTCTTCTAAAAATTGAGCAGATGTTAAATAATAATATAATTTGGTAATTTTTTCATATTTAAACCTGCAATGGATAAAATTATTACATACGTAACTATCTAATGGATGATCGACATCGTTTGTGCTTACCCTAAATCTGTGTCAAAAAGCGATTGAAAGAATCCATGAAATATATACAAGAATAACATTTTTACGAGTATCACACTCGTAGTAGGTGTGTACTTACTACTTAGGTTTATAGAGTTACCTACTCAAGAGAGACGTCTCTTGAATGCAGCTGAATGTATGTTATATATTGATTATGAAACTAAATAATGTTATTTTTACTCCAAATATAGTACGAAGTTAAGCGAGATTAAACTTACGATTATTCCAAGGACTAAAAACACCTATCTATGTAGGTACTTGATGATTCAATTTTTTGGACTGCGTCTACTTAATAACTTGATAGCTCAGACGTCGACTAGACGGTCAACCAAGTAGACGATTTGAAGTTTTCCTGGTCACTTTGTGAAGGGTTTATTAAATGTTTATAAATAAAAATAGTAAAGGAAACAATTAAGTTACAATGTTTATTTCAAAGAAGTTTTACATCATCTATTTTTCAACTATGTTACATTAGGTTTAACAATTATTATTATTTAAACAATGAGCTGCGATAATCTAGGCTAGGCACTATTTTGATTCAATTGACACACAATAGTTTTTTCAAAAGCAAAAGTTTGACGTTAGTCAGCCATTATAATTAATCAAATATAAATTTTATTTAGGTAATTGAGAATATTATACTTCTACGTTTTTTAGATTAATTT
>DWOQ01000784.1:0-10387 GCA_018251115.1 Codatractus alcaeus
CATTTTTAAAAGTTTTATCCGAAGAGAGTTAAATATGAAATGAAAATTCTTTTTGAACTTAACTCGTCTACATAGACCAAGTCGTCGGCATAAGTTAGAATTGCAATAATTGCCAATTGAGATTTCTCACCCGTCTCGTTTATTTTGTACAACTATATTATCATAATACCTCTGTAACACCATGGCACCAACCGTAATTAATCACGCATATAATTCTGTGTTGATACTATTCTGCGTTCCATTTCCCTCGCTACCGTTAAATAAGCAAATTTGCCGCGCAACTTATCCACTTCGCAATGCTAGTGATCAACTAGAAATAGGAGAAATTGTAAAAGCGAAGCCGCTCGAGATGATTGGCAAATAATGAAGTCGCCATTAGAGGTCTTTCCAAGGAAAATGGCAATTTGACCAATCGTTGCAATCATCACATTTTGCTGGGTACACACAATTGCATTTTAACTTTAAGCCCTTATAGAAACAATAGAACGTAATGTAAATGTAAATTTGGAAATACATCTTTGGATTTGGATTTTGGATTGTTCAAAATAACAACGAAAATTCAAAAGTTACTTAAAAAAATAAAGAGGAAACGAGGCAATAATACATATAATAATAGTATTGAATATATAAATAACGAATATTAATTGTTGCTATCCACTGGTTTTCCACCAACAATCTCAACTAACAATATTGAAATAAATACACCTACCTATACACAGTATCCTATAAGCGAACATACAAAAGTGAATATAAGCGACGGCTAAACACATTCGCCGCTGTAACCAAAAACGACCTTGCCGGTTACAAAGTGAGCTAAGCCAGTGAATTGGCACTTCCGAAACTTACCGAGGACACCGATTTAACGAATTGCACATCATTTGGAACGCTACGAACTCGAATATCAATTTGAACCTTATTTTTAATCCCCCGACGGAAAAGGACGGAAGTTATAAGTTTATCGTGTGTATCTGCGTGTATGTTCGACGTGTGAGAGTTCGAATACTCTAGGACGCACTAATTTTCTTCTAATTTTTTTGTTTACAAGGTAAGCTTGGTTTGATCGAATTTTTTTCGCTATGATTTTAAAAAGTATAAGTATAATTTTCAGTCGTACCCTGTTCATCAGCTCTTTCCCATCATCAGTCCCGAACATTTTACATTTTTATTTTTACACTGTAGTAGTCCAAGTACAAAAAGCATTTCAGCGCTTTAAGTGAAATTGATATTTACCTGTATTAAACTTCCATGAAGTTCAATGAAGTTGAAAAGAATTTGCATCAACAAAAAGGTTTAACCATAACAAAAAATACTCTATCTACATCCACTTTCAATCACACCTGCCGTCTTGAACTTGGGAGCTTCGAAAAAACTGGCATTTAGCATCCTTATTTTTTGCTCCTAACCAAATCGGAGCAGCTGTTATCGACACGTGGCGTTTTAAAATACAAACATTATAAGAGACCAGCTTGAATTTAAGAATAAAACATGAAAGCAGGTGGTTCTACTCTTATCTGCGTTAAGTCGATATATTATTTCCTTGAGCAGTGACTGCTTAGTTATATATATTTTTGCCTCTCACTTTAGGGTTCCGGAGTACAAATCCCAGGCGGACATTTTTGACTTTTCGCTGATATGTGAGTCTTAAAAATTAATTACCACATGCTTTAGCAACTAACAAAAATATTGAAATACCCAAATATGTGAGTTTTCCAAAAAATAATTCTCAAAGGTGTGTTAAGTCTACCAATCGCAATTGACCAGCATGGTGAACTAAGGTAAAACGAATGAGGGCATTCAAGAGAAGACACGTGTCCAGCAGTAGGGCACGTTGATGATGATGATAATAATAAGGTTTATTTCCTTATATACGAATGTGAGATCATTAGGCAATTATTTTACGATAACTTATAACAACAGTCCAGTTCCATTGATTAATGTAATAAGTTTTTTTATTGTTTTTTGTAGACTAGACTGTCTGTGTCTAGACTGAACCTAATTGTTGTAATGATGATTAGTTGGAATGCAAAAAATACTTTTAATTAAATCCGTTACGCCTGGGTGATTCCAAATTGAAGATTCACATTACTATTTGTATCCTTTGCATAAGTGAGTTATAAACACCGAACTTTATTTTTATACTTATCCCAATTTAATACTATACACAAGAATAATACCATGAACAATAAGAAAAAAAACTTGACTTTCTATTATAAGAATTGTTAGTGACGCTGAGAATACTCGAGGGGCCTTTGTATAGAAGTCGTTGCAGGCTTATTACTACAGTGGTCTCCCTAGCCGTGGGTGAGAACCGTTGATTGATGATTTCCGTTCATTGTGCCCTCTCTTTCATTCCACCCGTAGTGGTCTACGCGACGTAAGTTACTTTAAGTCTGTTTGATTACTCCTAATAATAATTCCTGCAGGCATGTCACTGACTCCGATGATTGTTGATTCACCGGTCCCATCATGTCATTAATATCGTCAAGCGAGTTACCAGATTTTACTTAATGTTCTTCTGTATATTTTAACCATCACCGGTCCCATCATGTCATTAATATCGTCAAGCGAGTTACCAGATTTTACTTAATGTTCTTCTGTATATTTGAACCATTTTGTGTCCTAAATCACTTACATCATTTATTATTTACAAAATAATGGGCAAGTAAAGCTAGCGCTTCGTCGTACAGCAATATAGCACAATACAATTAGGCACTTCATGACAAGGCGGGGTCTATAGCCAAGGGTTTTTGGAGCGCCCTATTTTTCGGTCGTTGTACGAGAAAGAGTAAAGGTTCCATTATTCAAGTAATAATATGATGCTAGAGAAAATATTGACCCCAATGAAGTATCAAAAGGAAGAAAAGCAAACAATGTGCGTGTTCATCACATTTAGCTGTCGATTTGAAAGTTGTACATTTGCAGTTGATCATATATCCGTACCATCACTATGGCTTAAAAATAAAGTCATTTTTACCTCAAAATATTATAAATTTTAAATAGACTTACATTGTATTTTTCACTGACTTCAAAGAGTGGCCGACTATAATAAAATGTAAGGTCTATATATGTTAATATTTTCGTCAACTATGAACCGATTTGCGAATGAAGTCCATTTTAACGTGGTAATTATCCAATTGAATTTGCTTCGACTTCTTTTTATGTCGATGTGACAGTGACACTAATTATATTGGATCAGTGACGACATCGGGTTCCGTTTCTCACGATATTTCGTGCGTCATCCTAAGAACCACCTACGTTTATACTTATGATGAAATTGTTTCCAATATTTAGTTCAATTATTGATAAGATTTAAAATACACTTTTATATCGGTTGTATTTTAAATGCTTGTCACTCCATAACTCTTTTATTGAAAAGGGAATACCTCCCAAAGCTTTTAATTTCATTGAGATAGAACCTTAGGTTTCAAAGATACACCAGGGAACTCCCGAAACTCGAATATGAATTGTATACTCATTTATAATTTGGTAGTTGTAATACTAGGCAAATAACTGGGTAGGTGTTGCGATTAACGGTGTTAAATCGGTTGTATTTATCGTATTTAGCGTAGTAATTATTTGTTTAACAATACGCGCCTGTATGAAGTCGTAAATTCGAGTCAAACTGATCATAAACAATATTTTGTTGATTTTCTTCTTAAATCTATCATAACAAGTAACTTTACTACATATTTAGAGAGCAATTCTTTTTATCAAAAGGATTCATTTGTCGACGGTCAAGGAGTGACCATTTTAACAACACCATATTGATGCACTGAACCTCAATACGGGTGAAAAAACTTAATTTATTGTCGTCTCGATAGTGTGTCGTGGGCGCGTACACGGCCCACATGCGCATATGTATGTGATCCGTGGGAAGAGCCATTACAGTCTGTCGCTACTATGACAACAAGGCCTTATTGAGCTCAAACTATCCGTTATGCCTCCCAGGAGACTTAATGTAGGCAGTTAAACGCCTATTATGAGGAATATGACTTGAATCACTGTTTGTTGCTAGAGATGATAATATCACATTTCACCTTTATTGCTGTGTTAATTAGTTATCACATTCAACACTCGACAGCTCGCGGAGATAGTGAGAAAGTTATATGAAAGTAAAAAGTTATCAGCAAATATGTGTGATTTCACGCAAAAAGTATGGGTCATTATAGAAATTTCGTCGACCCGCGTAGCAGAGCGGCCGCCATATCGGTTTGAATATCTGGTGCCCGGGCCAGACAGATATCTGAATAATGAATACAAATATCTGTACGCATGAAGCAAGTGTTGTGTACCCATAATGTGTGTCCATGGCACCTGGCCACATCTTGGTATAAGAATAAAGAGATGTAGAGTGGCCGAGTGTAGAAAACATTATTGTACGTCACTTATATTTACAAGAAAATCTCTTTCCAAGCTCAGAGTTTAGTGTGAGTGTGTGTATGTGTTTACACACGCGGAAATGTGCGTGTACCAAACAACATATCCATATTGGATCTACGCTGAAAATATCTTTTAAGATACTTGCAAATTTTTAACACATATTAATAACAATAAAAGTATTACTTACTCAGCATTACGTAACCTGGACTATATACTCATAATAAATTTAATATAAACATAAGAATATGAATCACTTCAATGTAATAACGTGAACATTGGACATGTAAACAATAATAAGATATTACTAAGAGGTGTCGTTTAATTTGTCTTGAATGAATCATGAAGAATTTTATAAAACATTCTACGTACTAATCAAGATAATGAATTGACATCAAGATCGTGATTAGAGCAAAAAGATACAGAATCGTCGGATCAAGTATCTTAAACTGTATAGAATCCGTAGATTATTTCATAATATACCAAATTAAACCGGCTATAAGTTTGTTATTTAGGAAGCCAATTTATAACTATATTGTAACCTATTAAAAGATACTATAAAATTTTATATACAAAACAATATATTATATGTCGTTATCCACTAACAAATTGGAGTTTAAAATGTCGCCAGAATAAAAAAGTATACACAAAAGAATATTAAAATGAGCAAATTTTAAAGAATTCGCTCCATTAAATTTGACAACTCTACCTATTAGCTACAAGACAAACAAGTTTCAAATAACAAAAGATTCCTTCTATACTCGTGATGTTATATCTAACGTGGTTAGGAAATTCCCGAGCGATTTTAGAATCGGAGTCGCTCAAAGAGCCAAGCAATTAATTAAATATTATGAGGATCATGAATACTGACGATCTTGTTTACGAGTACCAATTTTATATTCAAATAACAGGACAATATGAATAAAAGGAAATTTTATGTTATTATAAAATTAGAAGTGGCAAACGAACATACACACATTATGTTACATGGCTATTGGCGCTGGTGGACATCAGTAAATAACCCCAGATAGGACTGGAGTCCTATCTGATGTATGATGCGTAGCTATGCCTGAAGTCTAAGTTAGAATGTTTCTTATAACGGTCTCTTCTATAGCACACCCCCCAAAGCCTAATACAAAAATCCCTTAATGATGCTGTTAATAGACAGAAATAGGCTTGCCATACGACCTGAGTTGAACTACGAAGGTTTATACATATTAAATTGATATACATGGTAGTCCTTTAAAAGCATTTTATGAATAAACTATCAGATCGTATGATGGTAAACTCGGCATAAACAATTATCTATTAACTTAATAATTACATGAGAACGAATAGTGAAATATACTAGCTACTGGATACTTTAATATCTTCTTATGAAACTCTTGATGCGAACGCAATAGGATACAACACATTGACGACCCGCGTGGCTGTGCGGTTACCACACCGGTCTCATAAGAAGTGTTCCGGGTTCGATCCCCGGCCAGTCAGAAATCTAAGTGATGAATTTATATTTCTGTTCTGGGTCTGGTTATTTGTGTGTGTACATGACACCCTCGACACAGCGTATCCTAGTGTGGCTATGAGTGTCGAAAACGTCTTTATTGTATTCACAAATGTAAATAAAATGATACACGACGTCACGACACGATCACACAATGAACGCGTGAACGGAGTACCGTGTCTGAGTGCTCGTCCACCGACGGATTTATCAACACGACACGCAGACCGCAGACGGCGCATACGTAGTTCTGAGTCGGAGCACTTTTGTGGTGGCCCTAATTTTAGATATGTGGCGAAAATAAATCGAGACGAATTATTATTAGCGATGTCACCCACTGACGCGAAGGCCTCGAATTCACATATCAACGACAATCAACAGTGTAGCCGTGGCCTAAGAGTGTTATAACTAAATGCAACAGCTCGTATGAGGAACGTGATAGTGTCCTTTTAATAGTAATCGAATAGTTATGACAGCGTAGCAACCGGTGACTTCTGTTATCAGTGAACGACTGTAATTTGTTTCATTACAATGTAGTTGAAAAAAAAAACATTAAATATACCTAAGTTCATAACAAATATGTGGCTGTTGAGTCACTGAGACAATAGAATAATTATTTGTACTGAGTCTAAGGAGGTTTTTTTCATATTTCTTGAATTTGCACGGCCATTAAATATGAAATAGGCAAGAGCCGAGAGTACAATGAGGAAAACAGCTTAAAAATAATAGTATGAGCAAGGTTATGCTAATGATATGAACGAAGACGGTATCCTGAAATTAATTTTATCGTGAATATAATTGAGTACGGAGGATTAAAAAAACTCCAATTTATGATAATTGTTATTATGGTGACATATCGAAAATATCATAAATGTGTCGTGTCAGTAAACCTGGTAAACTAAACCATAAAGCAAAAGTAACAAAAGGTTTTTACCAGGATCTGACTACCGTACAGTTGTACCCAGTATTTACAAAGTATCCTATGTCAGTGAACGTAATAGAGTCAAGGATTGGCAATAAAAATAGTTCTGATAATAAATCCTAACCACTTATGCGAGAACCTTTAAATTGCCTACTTGATATGGTATATTTCATCTTATCTCAACTATCAGACGGTTTTATTTTCGATAATTAGCGTCGAGGCGCTGGCTCTACGTAGTGTGGACGTAAAGCGAATAAGTTTCGTGTAGCGGCCAATTGCGTCTCGCGTTCCACGCATGCCAGTCTTGATTGGCAGACGGATAAAGGGTCAACATATTTAGCACTTTAGTGATAGAGTACCACCGAGATATGCGCCACCAATGTCTAATTAATCTGGCGCCTTGTGAATCATACTGACTTAGACGTGGTGACAAAGGTTGGAATATTATAGTCAATTTCCTATAACTCTGATGTCAAATAACGTTCATTTTATTCATATAATAGTCAATATGTTGATGATGACAAAATTGCCACAAAGTACCTAAAATGACTCATAAATGATGACTGGAAAAATTAAATTAATTCCTCTAAAAAATACTTTAGACATATGATAATAAAAGATATTTGATATCACTAAGTTTGTCCCATCTATCTTTAGAATAGATATTCAGATCAAATTACATACTTATGCGGATAACGTATCTTATCTTAACACAGTTATCGAGCGAGGGTTAATCGTTAGTGCAACAAAATATTTCAGATTTCATACAATGTTAATTTTGAGTCGTGAATAATTAACGAATTGCTGATTTAACTTGCTTGATTTTTTATATTAAACGGTTAGCTTATTTAATAAGTCTTACGTTAAGATATTTTGGATTGTCTTTAATAACCACACCCTCAAATTAGCAAAAACACAATGTTGTATGTAATTATATTGATAGAAAGTTATGATATGTTATCTGCGTGTTATTTCGAGATAAGAAGAAAAATATGACATTGATAAACTCTTTAAACACCGCAAATATTACGTTGAAAATTAATCTATCCACTGAAATGTAAATCGATATTACATATTCTAATATATAATCTGTAGTAGATGTGTACATACGTTTCAATCGATATTTCGCTACAACACAACTTTTGCCTTTACGAAGCTAATTCGTAAAGTGGTCCCAGGGTTGATTAAATTGTATCGTGTAATGTCCATTTCGTGAGTACGGATAATACCAAAAGAGGTCGTCTGGCTGGTATTTCTGGCAATGTTCTAATGGCTAAACACAATCCACAATGGCAGAGGTCGCCTTGGTCGGTTCACCGCACACAGGCGCGATGGAAGGCCGCTCACATTCTATTTTAAAAGTCAATTGTTTTTGATTGATCGATTACGCAGCAAATGGCTACACTCACACGTATTGCTCAGCGTCAGGCGATGACAAGAAAGTAATTTATGCTACGCGAAAGGTAAACGAATCGGTACTTTCCCTTGAAGAGAGATGGAACTGCTGATCCCGGGATTAATCACAGTATTGTTTTACTAGAAAGCCTGTTTTTCGAAAACAATTTTTTAAATATATGTACATATAGGTTTGCGGTTGACGGTAATTCTGATGGTAAGTCAGATGTTATCTAGAAGTAAATTCGTCAGTAAAGTAGACAAACCATTCGAAAAATGGTCTGGAAATACTACTTAACCTGTGCTAGTATGAACTGCGTTGAGTAAAGGCTTAAAAGTCGCTTCCTGCATCCTTACATGCAGTTTAATGACTTTTCCAACTCCGGAAGGAGAAATTAAAATTCATACGGCCGTACAGCCGTTGCAAACAAAAAACAAGGAAATCTGCGGCGAGTTCATGGCTGAGATGAAAGTTTTTTTTACATTTTAATTATACAACTTTATTATAAATTAAGTACAACGTAATAAGAGATATCATATATATTATATACGTTTAAAATCTAGCTGTTTAAGATCTAGTCTGTGATTGCGTAGACTCTAAAGACATGAACAGTTTACAATGTTTTTATTCATTTGTTAGCTCGTTTAACTGTGATGTTTATAAGATACTTTGACGGGGTCGAAAGTTAAAGCCAAGCCCGGTTCTTTGTGTACATTACTATGACTTGCCGCTGGGTGTAGTGGCTAGTGACTCTAGCTGCTAAGATAATGGTCGTGGGTTCGATTCCCGTCCAGCGCAAATATTTATGTGATGAGCATAAATATTTGTATCGTGTCTGCGTGTATAATTTTCTATATACGTACGTATGTATCTAAAAGTATATATGTATGTTTATCATTCGTCAGGCACTGGCTCTGCCTAGTTTGGTATCAGAGAGACGTGTGTAAATAGTCCCAAGATATATATTTATTTATGATTAATGAAATTCGCTTGCATTTCAAATCATTTGAATCGTGAAGGTTTGAATAAAGTGAATAACAAGTGTTTTTCGGTGGATATTTTAACAATTGCCGATTGAACCCTTTTTTCGGTCTCCTTCTACAACTAATAGCTAATTAGCTATAACTTTACGAAGGCTTATTATCATCTTATCATATAATAAAAATCTAACATATTATATTTGAAACCGAGAATACTAATTATATTAATTGGGCTAATGCTGCAACATAAATTATTTAATTACATTTAAAAAAATGCTCAAAAAGTTAATTATCACTTTTGTAAATTAAATAGATAATCATGTATTTAGGTATATTCGTGACGGCAGCGTTACATCACAACTACATTTTACAACGCTTTAAAAAAGCTTTTAACGCAGCGCCACGGGATCAAACAAGTGTAATATTAATTCGCAAAACGTAAAAATACGAACTGAATAATTTAAAATACATAGCATGATAATTTATTCGTCACATTATCGCCATTTGTGTTAATGTAATACATTTTTTCTCGAAAGTTAAGACCTAAATACAACAATTTTAACGAATTGTAAAATATTTAGGTATTTGTGTACCGATATTCGAATGTATGATTAGAAAGTAATATTATCTCGGAATTTATACATTTAATAAATATTAATTTATTTAATTATTACAATGCACAAATATCACAAATATTTGATACTTTAAAATTATAATAACGTATAAAGTTATTTTATTATGCCAGTTTTCGCTGTAATCACGATCCGTGCAACTGAGTAAAAATATTGGCCATAAATAAATAATGTCGTGAATAGCCCGTAATCATTTTACTTTTTTAATTACATAACGTAATGTCCAATAGAAATTATTACAATTCCTAGAACTTTCCACTAACAAAGTTACAATTAGAGTCTGCTGTCCCTAGAAGCTAATTATTTCATGAGTGTATTTTTACACATGTCATTAATAGTAAAAACGAATGCTCTGCGAGACAACTAGGAATAATTGAACAAGTCGTATCAGTACGTCAGGAAATCGACGGGGCGTCGTTTTCTGGCGTTTACGCCGACCGCTGTCCACCGCCACTTTTACTTTCGCCCTCGTCCGTTCACCTGAGCGAGCTCGAAGACTGCCCCAGATTCCACAAACGCGAGTTTGCTTGAACCCTCTACTCAAATAATTATCCCCGATACACGATAGGTGAACGTACT
>DWOQ01000785.1:0-10387 GCA_018251115.1 Codatractus alcaeus
TGGTCAACCATAGGTAAACATCTAGTTCTATTTTATACGGTACCCACTTTAAGTAACGTTTTAACTTAGTACTCAAATTCCTTTAAGGTTCCTTATGTGTTCTTAATAACTTTTAAGAATCCTTAAGAGTCATAAAGAATCCTTATGGATTCATCTTTGTTCAACCAAAGGTACATCAACATAGTCCTTATAGTGTCTTAGCGATCCTTAGGGGTCTTTAAAGACCCTTAACAATCCTTAAGGATAATACATTTATGATCTAGTTAAGGAAATCTAATTCTAGTCAGGGCTGATTACAAGTGTCCAGGCAAGGTATTATTATCATACAGCAGACTGCAGCCTCTGTTCCTATTTTCATTTAATAATTAAACATCTGTATATCACGACGTAAACAAACCTTGCTTAAAGAAACCAGTCACACAATTAATCAAATGCAAGTGCTGTAAAATTTAAACGACTTCGACAACCAACGCCCGTATTCCGAGCGTTAATTGTTGCGAGAACGTTTTAATAGCTGTTTTAGTATCGACACTCGTTCGATTTTAATAAGAGCTTGATCACATTGGAGTATGCATCAGACTATGTAGTGGTAATGAATATAGTTTGCCTTAGAAATAAGATTTTGAAGACACCAATTTAATACTTATCACTGTTTTTAATGGTGCGTTCTGGATTGAAAGGTGCTGTTAAAGAAACAATACATGAGACCTTAGTGGCGGAGCTATCACTATACAGTCCCGACATGGATGGATTTAGATTTTTGTTCTAGGTGTTTGTGTTTATTTAAAGTCTTTGAGCGTATAAATGACACTTACATAGGAAATTGAAGAGTATTGTATACATTTGAAATTGCAGTACTAGTAATAGCCTCTAGGACACAAACATTGATTTTAAGCTTCATATAGGCTTGTAGAACTCTAGGATTGGTTACAGTTGTGTATTTACCATCACAAAAAGAAAAAGAGCAGATAGCCTAGGGGTTAAGAATTCGGCCTCTCTAACGGAGGGTCCGGAGTTCAAAGACCAAACGCACCTCCAATTTTTTGAAATTATATGCGTTTTAGAAATTAATTATCACTTGCTTGACGGTGAAGGAAACATTGTGAGGAAACCTACATGCCTAAGAGTTCTCAAAAAAGTTCTCTAAGGTGTGTGACGTTTACCAATCCGCATTTGGCCAGCGTTGTGGCCTACAACCTTCTAACTCTGAGAGGAGACTGGTGCCTAGCAGTGGGACAGAAATGGTTGATGATGATGGTAAATCACCATCATATTCATCGCACCCACATTTTGTAGTTCAAGGTCATAAAAATGCTTAAAATTGTGACTACTTAATTGCTGCTTACTAAATATACAGTAGAATTCTAGTTACAGTACGCCTTATTGCGTTCGTTCGGAAGTAATTAGACGGTAAGCAAGTTGGCCGATAAAATACTTTCTTCATCAACTTAATGGAGCGGCCGTTGGTTCGGGCACGTTGTTGCGGACTGCTGCGTCACTGTTATGAACGTTGTTTCCAGAATAGGTGTGTTCGTGTTCTATTGTTTTGACATGTTTGTAAAAACTAATGTATTGACGTGTTACGGGAGCCACCTGGTTTGTTGTTCGGAGTTACAACATTTGTGAATTGAGGGCTTTATTTAAGTTATGTACAAAAATCTATCTGTATATAAACAGAACTTAGATAACGTAATGCTGCTATCATTGTTATGTGCTGTTCTGTTCTACTTTGAAATATTACGATACAATCTAAATTGACAGTCTAATAACATTGTTTTCAGTGTTATGTGCTGTTTTGTACTAGTTTCAAGAGTACGGGAGAGACCCTAATTTAGTCCCCAGCGTAAGCAACTCATACCTCACTACAACTACTAGTCTTCAAACACAACAAAAAATAAGCGAGTACCCACATAAAGTGTAAATCGTCATGTTTTGTTGCTATATCCGACGGTATTTCTCCATGACGCTTGACCGCTACAAACGGTTTTTGATCGCTTTTCCTCGATATTAATGACGGTAGTACTGAACTCTTCGTATAAATCCGAATAGTACATGTTCATTTTAATTAAAATACAGTCCAATATATGTGATATAATATAACTTATTATTATTATTAGTATATGTTTATCTCGCTCTTAAGTAGAGTAGGTGTCGTACGAACCTAAGTCGAGCACGACATATTAAATAAAGTAAGATGATGGTGACGATACAACCACATTATTAATAAAATAATAACGTTCTAATTAACATACAGTGGCATTTCGCATACGTATAATATGTACGTACATCAATGTATTTGCAACATTCACACAGGAGGGTCAGAAATAAACAATGAGCTCGTGCATCTTATTCCATCGTAACGTCTTCCTCTTAAGGTTTCCATTGTCTCGGCGGTCCATTCTACCCCATTACCCCCTGCAGATAACGCCGCGATCTTACCGCCCCGCTGCACTCAAACTAACTTAGAAATTATCTTGCGAACTCATCTTCAAATATTATTTTATACTTGTCTGCTGAAATTTATTGTTTCGGAAGTTTGTTTTTAGGTAAAATAAAGAATATTACATAATTATGTACAATATAAAAAAGAATATGTATATATCGTACAAATTATTATGTTAGATTTAGCGTCAGAGGAGCTCGAAGAATTTGAAATTTGTAACTAGTTTATAATTAAGTTAACGTATAATTACAGGAACCGTTATATTTTCGAAAACAAAGTTTATAACCAGACACCGTAGTGATAAATTAAATCGCCTAAATTTGAGTAGGACTTGCTAAGATTTTCGTACCACCGTTATAAGGATCGAGAAAAAAACACGTATGTAGTATTTACAAATACTGTCGTATATTGTAACAAAATTCGTATCGTAAAAATTACGAATTCACACTTCATGTGGATGTTTGTTTCACTCTGTGAAAGTTTCAAGTGTTTCAAGTTCGACCTTTCATATTCCTAAGATACAGTCCCGTGATAGGCGGACACAGACAGCGGAGTTAAAGCTCCGCTTACTAAATTAATATGGTTCCGTTGTCTCCCTTTGGATACGGAACTCTAAAATTCGTGATTAACTGAGTGAGAGAAGTGTCACTTTAATGTGTAATCTCATAATCATCTATAACACTCGTATCTAAGCGTAGCTTCCTCAAGTTACGTAAACAAACAATGTTTATGGCAAAAACAATGCTTATCTCTCCAATAATTCACGGATGACAATAAAAATGGCGGAACATAAACCAATATAGATGCGGAAACGACCGTGCGGAACGATAAAGGATTCGCGGAACCACGGAAAATTGAGATTTGTTCTGGAAATTCAGTGAAAATCTTTTATAAATCTGTAATAGTTTGTGATGTGTGATAACGTGTGCATTCGACTGACCCATTTGTTCGTGTCTGTCCGTCCGTCCGTCTGCCCTTTTATTTGTTACTTTGTATGTCTCGCTTAAATAGGTCGTTAGACAACGAATAAAAATTAAATGTATTATAAAGACGATAGGAATGTGTGGTGTGAAGCAGCTCCAGCTCTACGTGCACCATTTTAAATTATTAAATTGTAAATATGATATTTTTTTGAAATGATGTATATTATGGCGTTACGTCGCTTCTTCTCCATAACATGACCCCTTGCAAAGTGGTGATAAAATTTTGACGTTCAAAGAAAATTTATCTATTTTTTTATTTCTTAGCAGCCAAAACAATACTAATAGAAATATGCATCTGTGTGTTCATTGGTGCGAAGATCACGCTAAAATTTAAAAATGTCGTAAAGAATATATAAAATAATATACAGTGACTTTATAAGTACTAAATAAATCAGTTTCTTACCAACTGACTTACTAATTAATCTGCAAGATTCATTCCCGCTTCTTACCTGAAAAAATGAAAATAAATATTATTATTTCACGTAACGGAATGTTTTAACCGAATTTTAAGAGGTCATAAAGTATCTCTGTATGACACTGTATTGTCATATCCATCACACAGCGACTCCATTTAGTGTGAAGGGTATAAGGTAGGTAAGATGAAATAGATCTATGTTTAAGGCATTTCTTCTTAATCTTCAGGGGTAGCAACGTGCCTGGAATCAATTTTTGGTAGGGCTCCTGGTTTAGGATTAACATTAGATAAATCCCAACATCTACCTACATAGATACCTAGTGATAAATGTAGGAATATCCCACTTACTGTACATTCCTATTCGAATTCGAGTTCCCAGCTGTATCTTCAAAATACAAGGCTCGATGTCAGAGAATTAAAACGACACCTCTTTGTAAGAACCTTTGCAACACAAAAAAAGAATGATCAAAATCTAGATCATGTTAATACATGACAAATTATCATCATTATCAAATCAGTTAATTATTTCATCATTATCAAATTAATTAATTCGAAGTTAATCAAATAAGTATTTAACAGGATAACTTAGAATCTACTTGTCATATATTGTCAAATTTAAATAGTACCACATGGAAAGCACATTTCAGTTTCATTAAAATTTCATTAAAAAATTAAAAAAAGTCATCATAAATAATAAAATACAATCAAATTGAAAAGTCGGTTAAAGAACCTACTGATACCTACACATGGAAAAACATATGTACAGTAATAAAGGTACAGTCGGTAACACAAAGTTTATAAGTACAAAAATAATGATCTCAACACTCAACAATGTAAACAGGAGCTCATAATACCGATTCTTTGAACATAACCGTATCTATTGTACAACATTCTCTAACGAGTAAATACCTCGGGCTGTTGCGAGGCATTAAAAAGGCAAGGAACAGGAAAGAAAATAAAATCGGGCAAGAAACCCATGCCTCAGGACAGTATCACAGTTATCTAATTCCCATAATATGCGTTACTTGTCAAACTTCTCCGATAGGGGGCGTTATGGGGACTTTGTTCCCATGGCGCGCTTTTTTCGCCGATTTCGTCAGTTTCGGTATGACGTTATGTGTTGGGATTTTTTTGGCCCGCGGCAATATTTCTGATATTGCATAAAATGTATATTGTATTAAATGTTAATTCTGTATTGGAAGTTGAGATTGTATAAAGTTAAGTATTATAGGAACGGACATAAGGAACGAAGTTCTCTTTAACCAAACGTGACACGGTCAATAAGAATTAGGCTGAAAATTGTGTAGGGTTTAGAGCTACGATAATATTAGTGACACATGTTATTACTGACATAGAATATAAATTATCCGAGTTGAGTTTATCACACAAACAAATGATATTTCGAAAATACAACTTTATCAGATATACATATTTTAATTTATAAAATAATAATGTTTTTAATTTACTTACGTTAGATATTTTTCAACCAATTTCTAAAAAGGACAGGTTTTATTCTTATCTATATGTATGTAGTATGTGTTTTATGTATGTTTTCCGATATATACGTTATTGATGGACTGATTTTCATGACTCTTTTGCATGATAGAGTATACTTCGAGAGGGGTTTCAAAGGGATTTCAAAATGATGACCATCTTAAAAGACCAAAAATGTAATTAATATATAATTTAATTAAAAATGCAGGCGTTACGATTGAAGTCTTTTGTCTTAACCTCGTAATTAATTTGCGCATCAGTTATGGTTCACACAAACGGGTTTATTCATCATTCATATATATGTACCTCATATTCAATCTTGATAGACTGCTAATAGATTTAGTTACCGATGTCGAAGGGTTAATGGCCACTTAAGTCGCAAGACGCTTTGTGACATTAATTAGTATTACTACGTTAATAGTGTATTATGTTTCGTTCGCTTGCTTTCTTGTCTGTTTGTCGTTTCGATACATATTTTAGGGTTCTCTATTCAAAAGGGATCAGAATTCTTTTATTAACGCTGTTCGCCTGTTCGTCCGTCAATCTGGCTGTCTGGCAATCTGTAAGCCTGTCAACCTGGCCGTCTGTCAATCTGACCGTCTGTCAACTTGGCTATAAGCTATGCTTTTCGTCCTACTGCGCGGTGGCTAAGCTCCGCAGGGAGTGGGGATTACAGGTCTCGAGGGTTCCCTCCTTAACCGGGCAATTCAACTAGTCCAAAGCTCGTTGGTCTTGTGGGCTGCCGTTAGGCAATGTTTTAGACTAAGGTAGGGGCCGGAACAGACTAGATGTCAACCTGGCCGTCTGTCGATCTGGACGTCTGTCAATATGGCCGTCTGTCAACCTGGTCGTCTGTCAACCTGGCCGTTCGTCTGTCCGTGTGTCACATGGTTATATTTTATGAACTTTAATAGGAAGGCACTTATTTTCACAGTGTGCACTCCTACAGCCGCATACCATAACAACATATAATAACAGAAAATATGTAAACTAAAAATATCAAAAGTAAACTTAACGCTATGAAATTAACCACAGATACTTATAATGAAACTACGTCATCTATGTTGCCATAGTGGGGACATGCATTATGTGTGATTTCGTGATTTTTGTTATAATATCTGGCGGTACTTGCTTACTTGCGCTTATAAGTGTCATTGCTCGGCGTTTATTACTCCGTCTTAATTACCGTGGTACAAAACTCTTCGTGTACAAGTCCGACCAGAATTAAGCCGATTTTTTATATTTGTCGGATAAGCTTCACGTTTCTCTATAAGTCTAAAACTAAATGTACATCTCGTTATATCAAAGCCACGATTTGGAAGAAGAAATAAATTCACCGTTGTTACAAGTTGCATTCCTTGGGAGCGTACCTTAAGAAAACTTGCCCTATCAATATGAAGGTAACAATTCAAACTGAATCTCAATGCCTAGGTACTAGAGCTTAAAATAGCTTTCTCGTCAGTACTCGTTGTTTTTCAGTGCATAAAATTGTTTACAGCTCTCTTGGCAGCGTCTTCAAAGAACTAACTTGGCTGTTGGATAGTTTCTGGCGGCATTTTTTCTTCAATCAGTTGTTTTATTTTGCATTTTGTTGTTGATAATGTTATTGCACTCACATCACATCTCATCTTACATCAATTCCATATAGAACTAGGGTTTTTCAGGGTGCGTTGCGATTGGATGTGTAAGAAAACACCCAGACCCTTCGAAGAAACTAAGATACAGAGACGACAAATCAAAAATACTTCTCATTTTTAAGGGGTATATTTATCTTCATTACTTTATAATCTCGGCTTAAGGCTCAGCAATATTCGTTTTATCTATTAATATTTCACTAGTCAACGTGCTCGGCTGTTGTTGGATACATAGAAAACAATTTCGTAGTAAGAAGCTACCTCCTTCAGCTCGCTGCGGCCCTTTTAGGTCTAGCTTGACACGTTAACTTCACACAATTTTAATCATTTCTAACTTATAACTTCCTTAATATATAACTATAATCATTGCGCTGGCCAAGTCATGGTGGTTAATACCTCCATCCTTCTCATCGTGAGACATAACTAGCGAGTGATGATATAAAAATGGCTTGATGATACTACACAAACATGAACATCATAGGAACATTTAACAAATATTCAGAATTTCAAAACCACACAACGTAACGTAACAAACGCGTTTACTACGTAACAATAGATTCAATGTAACGTAACAAAGATATTAGCTCGTGACAAATGGCTACTTAACAACGGGCTTCTTGGTAAAAGCTTTGCTACATTTTTTGCAACCGCAAAAACTGCTCCGGACGGCGGCATAATTAATGTGAATTCCGAACTCCTAACGAAACAAATTGTGGGCTAATTTTCGTGACAGTGCTAATAGTTTTGCTACCTTTTGTTAACTTTGTTTGTGTTGTACTTAAATACAACTATTAATGTATTAAGCATAGAAATACGGTCAACTGTGAGTCGGTTTCGAACATGAAGTGTTCCGTAGCACGATCATTAAGATGGAACAAAAAAATATCACACGAAAACACGTATAGCTATTTACACAAATAACCTTGTACATTGCCCCAAGGGAAAGTTCTAACAGGTGACATTGTCCATTATTATTTTAGCTTCACTTTTAGGGTTTTTCACAGACAACATAAACTTATTAGGGTTCTAAACTCAAAGTATCATATTGAAACATTTTGTTATGATATTCGGCGGTATTTCATTTTATCCTTTGTAACGTCACGTGTTTCTTTGGCGTTTTTTACTCTTAAAAACGGTGGTACGGAACCCTTATGTGCGAGTCCGATGCGGACTTAGCCAAAATTATGTTAAGGCATATTCTGATTCTCGATCAACTTTTGAATTAATTACCTTTACCTTGTTAACAAACACGATCTGCAAAACCGCTAAGACCAATAAATTGAATAACATCTGTGCCAAAGTAATTCAACCGTACACATAACATACGAGTACATTATCTCGAGAGATTTATACAAGCGCTTGGAAACACAATCACAATGGAACACGCAGGGAAGATTTAATTTGTCCAACCAGATTAGAACATTGTTTCCAACGACATATGTACTCGACAAGGGTAAAAAACTTAATTTGATTTGCTCCTACTCCGCCGTACAACCTAGCAAACTAATTCGACTGTTACGACACGGAGATGACTATATCTACCTTATTTGCAGGAAACTAAAGTCGGCAATCGGGTGTCACTTCGAATAGGTGTCGCTAGTTCCAATGCTCCTACCCACCTATTTTTTAATTCTGTTTCCAAGTGAATAGGGTTAATTTTATGCTCGCTCTGAACGCGAGTGCTTCAACGTTAAATGGCGTATTCAGAAGGACGTCACGTAACTCCACGTAACTGGTTCAATGGAAAAATTTTAGCCGATTCGGATGGTTTCCGGTTTGTGATATGTTTTTTAATACCTGAACAGGCTGAGGTGAGAATTAACAATTGGCATCAAAGGAATCTTACAAATTGAACAATTAACATGCTAGCCTTACACATATTTCGACTGGCCGATATACTGGAGAAATATAAATAAAATTTTAAATTTCGAATTTGTACTTGACGTAACGGACACCACAACAAATTACAGCCATTTAGAATACAAAATAGGGAGAATAAAATGTTTATATTGCTTACGGTATCGCGGCGCAGAAAGTGGAAAATAATAGTGCATTAAGCTGACCGATCGCCAAGAGGAGGCACCGCGGATTGGGGTCTCACCACCACATCAGTCAAGGAATTCAGTTTATCTAAGAACCAGTGAACATTCTAAATTCATACACCTTCTGTTACTGTTACGATTTTCACTCCACAACGACTTTGAATATAATTATATTATAACGTAGCTAATTAGTTAAAATAGTCTTCGATTGTTATAAGCTTTCCTATATTTCTATCACTATACAGTACCCTGATATTGTACCCCAAGGGCTAAAGTAAATGATTTTTCCAAATCTATTTGGAACTGTCCGGGTTGTGTATGTGTTATTATGGGCTTTAAATATGTATGTTGGTATATCAGTTATCTGGTTACCAGGCCCTGTGCCAGTTATTGTAAGAAATAAAAAATAAAAAGAAAACATTTTACTTACTATGTATATCATTAAATAGAGACCATATAGGAAAATCCATCTCACCATAAAACCGTTCGTCAGCCACCTGTGCCTTACAAAATGCTTCCGTCAGCTAAACTTGGATAAATCGAGTGGCCGATAATACCTGACCTTAATATTAGATTCAAGAATCTAGCTATGTAACTAACTACCAATATATCTAGAGCTCTTAACCGACTCTACATTATAAAGCTGAAAAGTAGTTTGTTTGAATTTAATAGGAATTTTATTTCAGGATGTTTTAGGCTTTGTCGGTAATTAGTACTCGGGAATTCAGCTTGACTAATGAACTAATGACTAATGACTAATGAACGTCGATGATTAAACGTTATACTCAGTTTAAGTGGCCATATCATGTTAAAGAAATATTTTATAAAATTGTCGAATATTTCACAAAATGATCAATTATACGATCTGGCCACGACATTTATATGTCGGAGGTTAATGAAAATATTATTTGGGATTTTTTATTATGGGAGAGTCAGGAGGGTGGAGCGAGTGGAAGTAAGGACATTTTTAAGCGGGTCATACTGCAAGGCACGTATAGCATCTTATGTATGCTATAATAATTACGTTTTCTTACGTCATTCATAATACATGACCAATTCTAAAATTCCGTGAAGTGGATGCCATGTACGGACATACTTTTTAATTTATCTTTTAAATGTCTTGGTGGAGGATGGGAGACTAAAGATCCACAAATCAAAACAAAAAAAGAAAATCGGTTGACTGAAAACGTTCTAAAATCAGTGCAGGGTTATTTTTCTATGTATTTTTATATAGGACTCTAGGACTCTTTCTACACTCACAGCCCCACACTAGGATTCCCTGTGTCGTGGGTGCTATGTACACACAGAGACGATACACAAACACCCAGACCCAGAACAGAAATCTAAATTCATCATTTAAATTTCTGACTGGCCGG
>DWOQ01000786.1:0-10385 GCA_018251115.1 Codatractus alcaeus
CCGCAAAAAAATTTGTAAAAACTAAATAAAGTTAAGTGAAAGCTTTAAAATTAATACCAGTTACCTATACAAATTCTTGCCATTTTTGTTGCCATTGCAGCGGCGTATTAAGTGTGATATTATAATATTTTGTTACGATATCTGACGGTATTTGTATATTTTGCGTGTGTTAGTTCGATTTTATCCTTTACGTGCGTGTCCGACTCACTTGTCCAATTTTTCTGGGCAAGGCAGCTCTGCAGAGTTAAAATAGATTGCCGTGTTCCCTAGGGAAGAGTGAGTCGGCAAGGAGTGCACGCTCGCGAAAACGATAGGCGCCGGGAAGACGCCCTGACTCACCCGACCTCGTTAAGAGCCACACTTCCCTGGTACATTCAACTAGAGTACAGGAAAATCCACTCTAATATTATATGACAAACGATCTTATTTCATTAACATCTGGAATTGTAAATCATAAAACAATAATACTGCTCAAGTTCCAGGATACTTACGTGGATGAAATGATAATGAACGTAAACTAAATGACACTACATAATCGAATTCCAGATGGGAGAAACGGAGTTGATATATTTATGTCTTGTATACGTGAACTGTTAATAATTATTGTGATATATTATGATGTATAGCAATAAAATATTACTTGTATTGAATCTTCTGAATTTGGATATCTGTTCTGGATCTGGGTCGTTGTGTATCGTCTTTGTATGTGTACATGGCACCTATGACACAGGGAATCCTGTGGGGCTAGGGACTGTGTTACGACATATATTATGAAAAAAAATTCACAAAAGTAACGAAATAATAAACTGTTTCTAATAGGTTTCAATGTTTTGCACATTAGAAACTAAATTCCTTCTTTTCTATAAGTACTTTATTTTTATTACAGACCAATTTTACTGTGTTTTTTTAAGTAATATATATATTAAAATGGCACCGAAATACTACCAAAATTAATACGATGTGAACAAAATGGTTATTGATTCTGCAAGTTTTGATAGCGTCGCGGGCGGGCGGACGCATTACCACCACACGTGGCTACCACACCGAAAGAATATTATTGAGTAACAGTTCATCTAACAAGGGCGTTAAGTCCAATTTTTATGTCTCGCCCCAGAAAATATTAGTTATTTTACGATACGACATCATGGCAGGGTCATAAAAATTACGAGTTAGAAGATAATTTCAGTTCATATCCACAGAGCTTACACAAATCTACTTTTAAGAAACTTTTATTATTGGATTCAGTAACTAACGGGTCCACTGTCCAGTTGTCTGTCTGTCTATCTGTCAGCTGTGGAGTCTTCTTCGTCCTCAGGATTACCATGTATAAACAGGATGCCAGCCCTATTAAAGAAGGCTCGCAGTCACTTCAAGCTTAATAATTACTTGAAAACATCCCATACATTAACATACTAAAACTTACTTTAAATAAAATATATAAAATGAAAACTACACGAATAAAAGGCTTAATTACTAAGAATAATGAACATTTTAATTAACGTTTCACGAAAACACTGTTCAACTAATTAAAATCATTTTACAACTTGTCGTTACTCTGCCCTTAATATCAGAAGTCAGCTGAATAGTAACAAGCTTTTTTCGGGACCTTCATTTTATGGTTTACTGCTTAATTTGTACCGTTTAGTCAATTAACTGTAACTGTACTGGAATTAATTGGTTTATGTGTCTGTTCGCTACCTTCGTAAATTAAGATGTATACGAGAAATTTGCATTAAGTTCTACACATTAATTAAATTATCACATTTTTATAATAAAATTACGTTTTTTTTGGTAATTCATTTATTTTAATGATATACCTATTAAGCGTTCATGCTTATTGGCTTTATATAAGTTATTTAAGTCATAAATAACCCTACAATATCACTTTAAAGGCATATTTTTCTTTCCTTGTTTTAATATCTCATAATTCAGCGTCATCTCCGATTCCCTTAAAATTGTATGCAAGCATTTGATATTTTAATTTACATGAAGTTACTACATTATCGTGTACACACTGCATGAAGCGCTTTTACTCGAGCAACGTTTTTTCCGAGTCACTGAACTTTGCGTTAACCCGAATTGGCTTGTCCGTCTGTCTGTTATGTCCACAATAATTAATCACGCTCCTTGCCAACAACCAGGGGACTTTAATAATGTCCAAGGACTACTTTAATTTATTACAGTTCCCTCCGAAGTCCACCAGACAATTAATAGTTTAGACATACTGCAGTTTACCGACACTTTAGCGATATTTGTGTAATTTTAAACAAAGTTTAAATTAAACAATTATCGTTTAAATACAGGAGCTAATATTATGATATATTAAATCTCAGCGTTTTCATTTTCTCAAGTTTTAGTCATAAATGCTTAGATGCTTAATCTTCATTTCATTCTTATACCAAAATGTATCATGAACATTCGCGGTGACATTATTCTTATGTTATATTTGGGCAGACAGAATTGTATAGTCGCGACAGATTTAAACAAGAAAAGCAAGAATATTAACAGATGAACGCGTAAAATTAGTTCCCGTGGCACCCGCCATCTTTATTTGGATACAAAAAGTAGAAGTCGACAATAGCTGATTCGGAATGTAGTATCCGCGCCGGTTCACGTCAAATCAAAATCTTTGATACCATAAATAAGGTTTTTATAGAATACCCGAACAGTGGACATAGATAGAGATATAGACAGTAAGACGGCAAAAGCAAAATAAAAGGTTCCATAGATGACTATAGAAAACTCATTATTTTACTTATACTACATACATACTTGTAAATGAAAACTACTACAACTTGCAACAAAATATAACTATATAAAAGAAAGGAAATTTTAATATTCGGCACAAACATCTTGTGATTTACAAGTGCGGTTACTACCGAAGTAAAACTAAAAATAGTATAAGATAATAGGTATTTTACTTGACGCTTCTTAACTATGTTATGATCGGAAAACGTAAATGTTATACGGGAAATGTAGCCAAAAACGTATAGGTATAACTATCGTAAAATCCATGTCTGGCAGACAGCACATCGTAAAGTACAATATGTTCGTCTACGTACTCAGTACACATCAATGAACACCTGAGCTCGAATGGCCTTTGAAAGTTTCGACTCCCGCTGTAAGTGCGCTATTCTCGTATGGCGACCTCGCGCCATATGATCGCCGAAACTGCAAGCCCGGTCGTTGACTCATAACATTGTTTAATAAATTCGGCAGTGATGGCTTCGACCCAATTCGTGACGTATGCACACGTCATCTGCGTATGTGCGAGAATACTAAATCTCTAATGCTCTGAGTCACATCCGAAACATTGAAGAGAATATCTTAAGAATTTCTACTTGTTAAATGGTCTGATTTTTTATCAGTCACCGTCAAATAACCGATTGAGATGAAATGATCCTGTATCAACAATGAGATTACTGAGTTTTTCGATTGAAGCTTGAGTCGAATATCGGGAATCAATAATCACGGCATTTCGCGAGTGAGGCGTTAAAAGCATACAGATAAGCGAATGTAACTTTTGACTTTATCCTTTACTTTAAAATTATGAAACCGCAATTGCTGTTTATAGCGTGTAATAGCGTGCACTTAGCGCATTTTGTATGTAATGACTTGTAAACGAAGATTATCGTAAAACGTACGACTTCTGTCTGGATTAAGGTAAAGCTGTTCTGAAAATACTGGAAAGTTTTGTTGCTGAATTGCTCTTATCTAAAATTTCTTATTTTAAGTATTTTAATACGGGCAATGCTCTCGCCGAGTGGAGCTGGTACTACCTACTCGTTATTTATGAATGGGCGTTGACGAATGTCTCATTTTATTAGGATTTATTGTTTATCCAATAGACTGAGTTATTTAATTTTCTGAGTCAAATGAATTTGCCATGGTCACTTTGATCAAACATCTTAACTAGTGCGAGTAGATATATCTGAATTGAAGAAACTACAACAATTGTTCACGATAAAACTATAAAAAGTTATAAAAATGTTTTGTTCTTATAGTGAATTTTTACTAAAGGTGGCAATTATTTTATCACTCACATTTAGCACAAGATCAATCAACCCTTTGTCACTTTTTATCCCTTAATAATTTGGCTACTACCCTTATATGTCATACTGTTGATTTCACTCCTCGATTGGGAGGGACCTTGAGTGTACACTATTATGCAAATCATTCTTAGTTAATGCAATTTCCATTTTCTTCGTGGGTTCATGGGTGAAAAGGATCATCTAAAATATTGAAAATTGTTTTAATTTTCTTTGTTCGTGACTAACTAACTTCGTCGGATTAATAGAATTTTATATCTGATTTTATTACACTAACTGAGGAGTATATTTTTATTTGAAACTCTTATCTCATAGGCTTCTAAGGATCTAAACGTATTATATACCACTAAAATTCACTGTATTATGGGTGTCATAAAGACAAACAAACGCACAAATACAAAATATTATCTATGTAACTCGATGGGTGGACAATGAACAAGAACAACATGATCTACAACGTGACATGCAAACGATTGGTAAATTCGTACAAAAATCAATCATTAGCAAAACGAACCGTATTCGATTATCCCCATTACGGTGGCAGTGACCTAAGTTGTGTTCATTTGGGAATTTTCAGGACTAGACGGGACAGTTCATTGACTGATGCGTGAGCGTGACAGTAAATAGATTAGGTCATCGATACCATTGTCTATCAAACCTCATCATAATTTTAACTAATTAACATTTTGTTACTGTGTAGGCGGCAAAGGTATGGAAAACAATGATTTTACTCTCGTATTATGATTAGAACATGTGATGATACGTATCATATCTTATGAATTTCAACATTGATAATTTATTATAAATTACTTTTGGTCCTTTTAGTTAAAGAATACCATATTCTTATAAAGACCATTCTTTAGTTGGTTTTGGAAACAAGATATTCGGATTAAGAATTCATCATGTTGTACTTTTTGTACTTTTAGTTAAACAATATGGCATTGAATTGATTGAGAAACAAAGAGATTTATTTAAGTATTAAACATTTAATCGTTTAATCTGATATTCTAAGTACCTACTAACATAATTGTATTCAATAAAAATGTGAATTGGATATGAAAAGTGTCATAAATATTTACTCTCATTTTTCTCTTCTTCTATTCTCTATGAACTATTATTTGCCATTACTCATCAATACTTTTCAATATTTGGTCAATCAAAGAAATCTTTAGTCAAGTTTAAGGAATGTAATACGCTACAATTATCCGGTCTATGTAGGCAACATTCCTAACCATTTTAGCGAAACCATAGTAATGAGTTAGACGCGCTGCATTTATTACACAAGAGAATTGGGTTAACTCAACACAATATGAACAAAACCGACGCCCTCTATGTGATTAATTAATACCGCAATCCACAGATTCTAAAGACTACGCTAGTCCTACGCCTCATGCCACAGTTAACAAAGTTTTATAGAGTTTTGTAATTATACCTTCATATGTATCGGTATGGTAATGCGTTAACAAAATACGTTATAATCAAAAACATTCTTCAAATGTATTTGTATATATGTAATTTGTCCGTGGAAACTCAGCGAACTTACTAATACTTTAAGTTCTTTAAATGACATGAGATGCGTTTACTGATTTTTTATCGTATAAAGATAGTAAACGAGCATGCAGTCCACTTGATGTCTTGCCGTCCATGGATATTAGTGGCCACTTAGGTCAATGCCGTCCATGGATATTAGTGATCATCCCTAAATACAATTAAATCATACCTAAGTTTGATCACAGATGCGTTGCTGAGGACTAAGATGTTCGCCTCGTATTTAAGTATAGCCGGCAACCACCAATCCAAACCGAAACACAAATATTGCTTTACGGAGGATTATGAGGGTAGCGGTAGTACCTCCCCGGTCGAAATAAAAGAGTACTACCACCTGGTAAAAATACCTACATATCGAAACTTGCTGGATTTATTTATTTAGGAAACAAATTACATAATTCGGTTAGATTAATACTTCATAATAGTACAATGATCAGTGAAGCTTCCACTGCTAACTTTTTTGACAAAAAGTTTAGAAATAACTTTTATAATATGTAAATAAACTCAAATTACATTGTTTATTGTGAAGTAAATACATGTAATATTTTATTTGTTTATTTAAGACGAACATTTTTTCCGGGATAAGTGTAATTGCTTCGTATTTTGCTAAAGGTTCTTTAGTGGACCCACCACAGCTTACTATTCGCTGCCCAACTGCTTCCGTCTTGAACACGCACCGACGTAAATCAACTGACTTATATAGTTATAAGTATTTTCAATATCTTAAGGTTAAGCCCTTAAAGCTAAGCTTCATGTATGCCAAATAAAGGATTATAATGCCAATAGCATTCCTCGCTAAGACCGGATACCGCTTGCGGAAATCCATAATAACAAAACTATCCGAGCATATTAACGTTGGTATGTGAATGATTTCTTTTTTGTTAAGCTGTATGATAAATTATACACCTACATAACTTTTGCCAAATAATTCTCATAAATTTCGAAGTGTGGTATTCGATTTGTACGTAATACTTTACGACTTCCTTCTTGTGTTTTTAATATATGGTTGGCTTTTGCTTTGCTATTTTTATTTTATAATATATGGTATGTTTTCGTTAAAAAAGAAAGATATAGATAAGATATACAGTCTTGTGATCTTGTTTTAAGTTCCTAAATCGTCTATCATCTAGATCAGAAGTTTCCAAACGTTTTCTCATACTACTTTCAAAATTACATTGAGTCGATGCACCCCCTGCCCCTACGTTTCCAACACATCTATTACAACTTGTGAACCCCCATTTTTTTCCGCCAACGTAGACCTCTACCGAGTCTACCATTGACCCTAGGAGTCCACGTGGACTTTGGAAATCGCAGATTTAAAAACACGATATAGAGACTCATGTTCATGATCTTTTCATTGACAGTAAGTGTACCGTAAATAATCAACTTTATTTAATGTGTCTGATAAGCAAAACAACATTAAATTACAATAAATCAGAACTCTTCGTATATTCAATTATTTATAACAAAGTTTAAATTGAATTAATTTCTATTTCAGAGTTCTTTGACTTTATTCTATTTGATATTATACTCGTAAGATGAAAGTCACGTGAGCAACTGAATTATGAATCCTAAGGTATCGCTGCAGTATTTCATTATTAATTTACGTGTCTTGGTCAAACTCTCGTCTAGTATGCATGATTACGATATTGCGGTATAAATATTTAATATGAAATCTAATAGATTGCTATCACGTGAGTGTTTGTAATGCGAATATTATATTTTGGCTCTAGTAGCTATTTTATTTTATGAATGAATTGATACATTTTATACAGTAGTACACAATGTGACCGTTGGAATTTTACGTAGTGTAATCGCAATAAATATGATATTCAATTAAATAGTAAGTCTTAACGTTTGTTCTGCGCGTGGATGTTTAGTTACTTTATTAGTGTCGATGACATCCACGATTCTCCTCCAATGGTGTAAAAATTAATTCTCTAATATTAGGAGATAAGCTAGTCAAATAACATTTTTAAGCTATATACTAAGCGTGCATGCTGTCCTAATGATGCTAACTGGTCACTGTTCTATAACTAATTATTTGGTAAACTCTAAATAGGATCGAAGTAACTTTAGTCAGTCACTAATAATTTCTGAAAAACTAAACTTTAATAGCCTCTGATCACTGTCACAATTTTCTTTTTTGCGCTTCGAGTACCAATACAAAACAGAGAAACGTATGGTGCAATGCAATATATACACGGCACAATACGTTGCACAGTGCAATACCATACTTCACAGTGCAATATAAAACTGCACGGTGCAATATGAAGCACGGCACACACAAAATAAAAGCTGTTTTATAAGCGAACTCATAATTATAAAGCGAACAACAATAATGTCAAAGCTTTGTGACATAAAGATAATTATTTTATGTGTAATGAGTCCTATCCGGCGGAGCGCTTACGATAAACGAAGAGTTCAGTAATTTATCACGTCAAAATGTAATAAATATGTTGAGGACATATTTCACATTCGATTCGCAGCGTTTTATAACAGTGGTCCCATATATATTTTTATAGAGTTTGAAACTGTATGAAAGGTGCAAGGAAAAAAATCCAAGGAGCAGCAACGAATGTGTGATCCACCTTCAAAACTCAAAATTCAAAGATATTTAGGAACGAAACTCGCGCGAACTCTTCAGTGAAAATTTTATTTATTTCAAATATTATGGTACTATTCTGATCAAATTTTATAAAAATGAAATAAATTTAGCTTATCCCAGTATTTATTTAACAAGTTATATCAACCTCTCCATATCCTCTAAACTAAAGTGGTGTTTCGAGGCTCATCAGATCACACAGATCAGTAAAAATATTTTTTTACGTTTTCTTACATGAGCCAACACAAAAGATTCTATGCACAAATATTCTTTTATCTTTTTACTAACGCCATAGTTTGCACTGCGAGATGTCATAAAAAAGGGTCCTCATATAATGTGGCTTTTAATAATAAAATCGCTCAAAGATTTGTATCTGTACAACGTCTTACCCCTGGAACTTTCGCAGTATAAAAGAATAATTTAAATCATAAGTACAATACTACATATAAATATCATCTTATTATTCATAATATAACGTGTGTGGCCATAAATTAGTCGTAGAAAACGGACAGATAAATAGAAACATTAATTTGGTCGTCCCACGCATAAAAGGTGTTGAAGTACAAAGAGATTGCTTAAATGCGCTCTACTGCGGAAATAAATCAAAAGACGAAGAAATCTCTTCAGTATAGTCATATTTAGTGTAGATTATATTTTTATTACTAACGAGTAGTTTCTTTGTGAGTTTAAGATAGGAAGCTCATCCGAGACTGCCATAAAAGACAGTGCGTGATCAACAATTTAAAATCGTTTAATGTTACTTTTCAAGAACAATATAATGTTTACTTTTCAAGAAGTTACAATTCATATGACAGAAAAGCTCTATTCTATTTCTTACATCGAACTATATATGTTAATGAATATATATTAAACTCTATCGATGATATTATGACACCATTTACTGTATATATATAATGAAAAAAAGTAGATATAAATTAAAACGGAAATTCACAAAATTATTTTAATAAAGCTGTTAAGAATGTACTAGTTCATTAGTCACTTCTGGGTCGTTGTAACTTAATTATCTTGTGCCTAGTGCCTATTTTAGCGTTTATTTTCGTTTTGTAAATCAAATGGGATAACTGGTAAGTGGTTTCTTTGTGAGAATCCATCGCAGTGAGTCGTCCAGTCGTTTTGCCATAACAGTCGCTGCAAGATCACACTCACCGCATAATTGGCTACTTGAATCAGAGTTATTGACTTCTTATTACGACACCACTGTATTCTGATATCAATCTTTTAATCTTTTAAAATACCAAGTCACGATTAATGTAATATTATGAAATAAAATCTTTGACATTAGAATTTCGTTAAAGCTAAAGTTATCAAAATATTCTGCAATTTTGTTAACAGCCATAATTCTCTACTTAATTTGGTAACTATACTTTTGTTAATAATGTGGTCGTTGTGTTAATATTAAATAAGTAATTAACAGTTTTAAAATTTAGATGGGGGACCTGCAACTTAGCGTGTAAACCGAAGGGCCAAAACAATGGACAAAAAGCAACACAATTTAATTTTGTGTCTCCACAATAATCTATTTCAGCTTTTATAGCCCTTCGAGTACATTTTATAGAAATTAACTCATAAAAACCTAAATTACTTTTATGTCGTCATAAATATCAATTTACGGCACCGTTGTACAAAGCTTACCAACGTCGATTTCATAAGGTAATGTAAACACGTGAGCGGTAGTAAAATGTAAAGCGGTTCTTTGGAACCAGTAAAAAACTTCCACAACATTTAGGTTATTACATTCATTATTCTTCAAAAAAGTGGCACTACATGGCTTAACTGCAGCTCTACCACAACCACGATCCCTTTTATATCAGCACTTACACAGCAGCACTAAAACAATGAAGCTTGTGTTGTATGTGTTTAGTTGTGAAGTCAAGGTTGAAGTTGGTACAACCCTTCTTGGTTCGACCTTATCATATAATAACACCAGTTAGGAGCTGCTGTGTGCTGGTTACACGGCTATGGTAAGCCAGATATTTTTATGCGATATATTCTAACTTGACTTCAGGCATACATAGATGATAGTGATCATCGGTTAGCTGTATATTTACCACTTGCATATATTATGAAAAAAAATGTTGGACGCCTGCTATTAATTTTGAGTAAGGCTTCTCTTCTATTCAGATTTAAAGATCAGTGGGCAGTGGGTCTGCAGTGGGCTGGAC
>DWOQ01000787.1:0-10385 GCA_018251115.1 Codatractus alcaeus
CTCCGCCACAATGAACTTAGTGAACGCGGCGCAAGCTATAAGCAATGCTACGGCTGGCCACGAGAAACTCTCGGAAGCTATGCAGATGGCCACAGAACTGAATAACTACACTGACCCTAATTTTGTAGAAAACGTGAGTCATAAATATAATAGTTTATAATAGTAGTCAGTTAAATTATATTACTGTTGGTATAAATGAAATAACATACATTTAATTAAAAGTACATTTTGTATTAATTTGAACTTATTTAAACTGTTACATATTTAAGGGTGGTAGAATCCTTTCTTGTTTTAATAACTTAACAATTGTATGCCAAAAAGTATCTGACATTTCAACTTCTTGTTAATACATTCAAACAGACTAGTTAATGAATTTAAAGACCTCTGTCCAAACGAACCTATTATTACTGTGAATGTGGATACTTAAGCACAATTAGTATTTTAATCTTAACAGTTTATCATAATAACAATAGACCATTTATTATTGTAAATTTTTTTCATGATTTTCAATTAATTGTTTAGTTTTCTTATTGAAAAACGTGCCCTCCATATTGATAAAATATGTATTTAATTAGTTTAAATTGTTTATATTTCAGACAAAAGACACTCTTTTATTACTATTCAGCTATTTTATATTCATAGAGGTTTGTATGGATTATTTCAGATGCAGCAAAACAATATGCACTTGCGAGAGGTGGTTGCAGCAGAGCCTGTTATCCAGCACCATTGTCACTGTATGCATCGCTGTAAGCAGGTATGTGGAAAGCTACATTACTTATTATAAATATAAATATGCAAGTAATATTCTGGTGACATATTCCAAGTGAACATCATATGGAGGTATTGAGGAATCTTTCCACCATCACAACCACACATAGGTGAAGAGGGAAATGAGCGTGGAATTTTCTTCATACTTAATACTGCTAAAGGTTCAGTTATTTTTAGTTTAGTTTTAAATTTTTTATTTTGCACAGAACCCTAATTACATTTTTTATTTTTAAATTGAAGTAGCCTATGTTACTCCTTATTACTTCATCTCTCTGTCAGTAAAAGTCCTGTTAAAGATGTCGAAGTACTTCAGGGAAAATCCAGAAAAAAAAAATATAAAAAATGTACATGGTTTATATTATAGTAAATAAACAAAATTAAATCCAAAATAAAATACCCCCTTAATTGATGCGTAAAAAAACCTAATAGTTTTCAAATAATTGAACAAGTATTCTTGAATCATAGTTAAGAACATTGTCAATGAAGCCATCAAACAAAGATGACTAACTCAAAATTGGTTAATTTGTTTGAATGTTAAGTTGTCATAAATAGATACAGAGATATATTTGTCAAATTAAACATAAAACAACCAATATAACTGAATATGAATATTTGTATGAAACAAATATATAATAACTGAACTAAGGAAATAGCAGGTTGTCTTATATTGTAGGCCATTTTTATTTTTGTATTTCTATAGCTTTTTTATCATACTATTTAGTATTTGGAATTAATTATTACTTTCATTTGCATAACATAGCTAGTACGAAGTGTGTTTGACAAAGTCTCTAACATAATCTAATGTTTACTACAATTTTAGATATAACATGTGCTGAATTTTTTTCTTAACCAGGCTGCACCTGTACTGGAATCTGAAGCTATCCAGCAGGTGCCTCAGATGCAAACGCATGTGGACAAGATGCACGCAGCTGCTGCTGAAGTCAAAGCTGAAGCTGATCAGGTCACTTGCTCTACTGTACTGTTTGGATCAAAAACCAAATTAAAATCCTAAGTAGTTAATTATTAAGTTTATAGATAGCTTGCATTCTAATTATTATGGTGATATATCATGTTGTCTGGAACCTCTTTTGAGACCAAAGTGAAAAAAAAAACAAGCGTTCAACAAAGCTTTAAGCAGTTGGTATTAAAAGTGACCTTTCTTTTGTTCTCATTTTATAATTGTGGTAACCTATAAGAAATAAATTGTTATAGGTATCCCAAGGCGTGCAAGAGCTAGCGGAGACGTGTGGGGCAGCCGCCTCTGACGCATCAGAGCAACTAGCACAAGTCGCACAGAAAGTCGAGCAAGTGGAACAGGTCATGTTCCCCAAGAGAAGAAATGGTCTCGACTGATGCGGCTTAAAACTGCTTATTTACCAATATATTATTTTGTGATACTGATAAAAATGTATTTATAATTTATTTATACTAAATTAAAAGTGAACAATTGTTGTGAAATGTGTTTTGTTTTTATATTTCAACCATACTTTTTTTATTTATTGAATTAAATATATGCTATAATATTAATATTTATTAAATAGGTAACAAAGAACTACAACATGGAACTTTAATTTAAAATGAAATTTTCAGTTTGGAGTCTTGGCTATCCATATGGGTCCATTCTCTAGGCATTATGATTAAAATGTTTTGTATTGAAAACAAATTATAACAACAATATTAATAATCTGTGGTTCTTGAGCTTGAGATTGCATTGCATGCATTATATTAAGCTGTCACTGTCATAGATGTCATTCATTTGTCAAACAAAAATGGCAGACGCTGCAATGGAAACGGCGCCGACCGATGAAAACGATGATAATTGGTTGTATGGAGATACGGCTGCCGAAGTAGCACAAGAAGGAGAGGCGGCAATTAGTGAGAAACCGCAGGAGCCACCCGGTCCCGCCAACGGAGCTGAGGTACGCGCGTTGCAATACATAACATAACCTACTTACCATGTATTATTGTTGAATCTGTATTTTGACCACCACTGTCGTTGCTATTTATATGCATTGCGCGTAAATAATATTTTAGGGGTGTTTATGTATGCGCTTACATTCAGTGACTGCTAATTTTTATAGTATTCAGCGGGCCGCTTGAGCTAGCCTCTCCCACCAACTGTCTAGATACACCAATGTTTATATATTCCTAAAATTTGCAGCACATGCCCTTGAGTAATCCTACATAACAGTTTATGTTCATTGTCATAAAAGTAACTAAGCATTCAAAGTAACTAAACGAATTGTTTAGCAATGTGACCTAATTTATTTATAAATATTTTTTTTATTACAACAACAAATTTCAATTAATGAGAATTTAATATTAATGATTAATTAACATTACACATTACTTCCAAGAAAGTTATCTAATTTATCGATAACATAATAGAACAATTCTTCTATAAAACGCTACTCGACATCTTGGCAAAATATCACATAGCTGGGCAATTGTCATGCAAGTGCAAAGTACAATATAAAATTTATTTGGAGGAATTGTAGTAATAAATTTTAATAATCATCATCTACATATCACATTATTTACATATATTTTTGTATAAAAAAGCACATTTATGTTTAGCATAGCATAGCATAGCTGCTGTAAGTTCTTTGTTGTTAACCGTGGTAAAGAACAAATACTATACTTAATAATAACTAAATAAGTTCAATAAGAATAATCTCTCACTTGCCCGAATAGTAAATAATAACTAAATTAAACCTTTATATGTCTTAAATAATAATAATGTTATGAAAAGAGTGTTAAGTCTCCACAAGAGTGATATTTATAGAAATATTTGATATTATTCCAGGAAGGAGAAGAAAAGGAGGATGAGAATGAAGAAGGGAACGAGGATTCTCAGTTCAATGATGAACACTTCGAGGATGTGGACCGCGGGGACCAGGAACATGCCAATGGGGATGCGGACAGTCAAGACAACGGGGACTCAGATTCTGATGATTCTGATCATGTGAAAGTTACTATAGGAGAGATTAAATCGGGTCCACAAACATATGCAAGTTTAAATGTTAAGGTATTTATATTATGCCAATAATATAAAATATCTCATATCTTTTCTACCCTTAATAGATTGTATACAACAAGTATATGGCCCACAAATAAATAAATGATACAAATAAGATTTGCAATCCAATTGTTAAATGTTGAAAAGCTGTCACTTTACAGTTCCCAAACTGTTAATTTAAGTATTTATATTTATTTAACTGTAAATTTTGTTAGTTCTATGGTCTCTCATAATATTATATTTCATCATTGATCAATTTAGTCCCACTGCTGAGCACAGGTCTCCTCTCAGAGTGAAAAGTATTTAGTACATAGGTCACCATGCTGGCCAAGTGCGGATTGTTGGACTTCACACACCTTTAAGAACTTTTCTAAGAACTCAGGCATGTAGGTTTCCACACGGTGTTTTCCCTCACCGCCAAACGAGTAGTTAATAATTCCTAATAGTGCATATTAGAATTTCAAAAAATCAGAGGTGCGTGCCTGAGGTTTGAACCCAGGACCACCCAATTGAGAGGCTGAATCTTTAACCACTAGGCTTATATTTTATTTAGTGACAGTTAAATTGTTTAATTGGAATCTAAATCAAGTTGACAAATGATTAAAGAGTATACTATTAGACAAACCAAAAAACAATTGTTTTTGCCTGCAACATGCATTCCACAAATTTACATTTAGATTTTGCTAATTATCATTACTTTATTATATGTATCTATGGACAGTTTTGATGTGTTTCATAGCACATTAATGACATTTGTGCATGTTTTAGAGGGGTGTAGGATTAGTTACAGCAGGGTCAAGCGAGAAGCCTCGTCAGGGGCCCGCTACTAGCGGTAAGGTGAACTTGGAGGACTTGGAGGGACCTGGAAGTATTAATGGAGTACCCGCTTTAGAGTTTAATATTGATACCATAGAAGATAAGCCATGGAACAAGCCTGGTGCCGATATATCAGGTAAAGTAACTTGGATGTTAAATGTTTTTTTTATTTGCATATTTTTGGGTAACTATTACCAAATATTATATTAAACAAGCTTCATTTATGCTGTTGTCTATAATCTTGGTAACCATGTTTAATTTTTGCCACATTATATGTGTTATTTGCATTAAAATCAGGCAATTTATAGGTTTGGTATAATAAATAACTAGACAAAATTTAGATACAAGAGATAGTTCTTAAATAAATGGCATTGATATTATGCAGCTGCAGGTGAGACCTGGAGCTATAGTGTACGTTTTTTGAACATAATTCACTAGAATTCGTCGATGTGATCTGTATGAAACTTTTGTGTATTATTCATATATTCGTTAGTTAACTTAGTAATTAGTTTTTGTGGTTTCTGTAAAGTATCAGTATACTCCTAAAAATGGCCTTATTAGGAACCTGTTTAAAATTTTGTGCTATTTTTTATATTTGACTATGTATTGTACGTAGAAACGTTTGTAAAATAAATTGTATAATTATAATCAGACTACTTCAACTACGGGTTCAACGAGGTGACGTGGAGCGCGTACTGCGAGCGGCAGCGGCGCATGCGCGTGGGCGAGGCCGGCGTCGCGCTGCACGCGGCCGCGCGCGCGCCGCCCGCCGACGCGCGCCGCCCGCCCGTGCACAGTGAGCCCCGCTCCGCTATACCGCCCGCGCTTTCATACTGCCATTACTTTATATGTTTCTCAAAGCTTTCATCGGACCTCGTACTTATTAACCGGCTAATGTTTCTCAAAGCTTTCATCGGACCTCGTACTTATTAACCGGCTAATGTTTCTCAAATCTTTCATAGGTCCTCATACTTATTAACCGGCTAATGTTTCTTAAAGCTTTCATCGGTCATCATACTTAGTAACCGGCTAATGTTTCTCAAATCTTTCATCGGTCCTCATACTTAGTAACCGGCTAATTGGCTTAGTCGGATTTATACTACTTATGGTATTCAAACTTATTAACCTGCTAACCAATCAAGTCAGATTTATACTAAAATGGTTTTTGTACTTATTAACCTGATAACCGGCTAATACGGATTTATGCTACAAATGTTTTCATCAATGTCTATACTTATTTACCTACTGACCAGTCATGAGAAATTTGTGCTGCAAATATTTTCTTCGACCTCTATTCTTATTAACCTGCTAACAAATCAAGTAAAATTTATTCTATAAATATTTACATAATTATGCCTCTCTCAGTCAGATTTATAGGACTTATAACTTGTGTTAGTGTTTTTTTCTTTCAATCATACAGTTACGATATATACAAACACGTTGTAAATAATGAAGTTCAACGCATAATCGTTGGTACATAAGTTTGTACGTTAAATAAATATATCCCTTACTCGAAAATGATTGATTTTCTATATAAAGTTTTGTAAAACCTAGTACAGTCAAATTAATCTCAGTTGTTTAGGAATAAAAACCTAACGTACAGATGCAAAAATTACTTTCGCATTTATAACACACGTTACTAAGACTATATGTAGCAGACACGTAAAACCGCAAATCGCTGTCACAAGTCACCGTTACCGGAAATACAATGTGCAAGCGCAAACAAAACATTCTTGTAAATATAATATGTGCGTTATAGGCAGGAATATTGTTATTGCAGGCACGTGTCTATAGTGTATGTACATGTTTGATGCCGATGCTGTTAGTACTTTTATCCTGTGCCATCTTTTAGTAGGTATCTGCCACGTACCATGTATTTGTGTAGTGTGGTTCAGGAATGCAAATCTAGATGGTGCTGTTCCGTATCTCCTGCTTGTATAGTATATTCTCAGTAGTGTGTTTTTGGAACGCAAAACTAGATGGCGCTGTACCGTATCTCCTGAAACATGCTGTTGAGATATTTTTAACGGATGCATAAGTAAATCGTGTTGTTCATGGATTAAAAGTTCTAGTGGATTTTATTTGGGAAGATATTTTAGTGAATGTGTACACAAGATGATTTACGTCTGTAGATGTGAATGGAGTTTGAAACATTTAAGACCTAGATCGCTGATTCATAGCTAAGCGGAATAAGTTTATGTAAATTTTATGCATTTTATACTATATATTTAATTCACAGTAAGAAACGACGACGGAATGCAACCCGTCATGTCCAACAATTACCAGTCTCGTGAAAATACCATACAAGTAAGTAAATGAAAATCATTATATTTAAATTTCCAAGTGTTCAAATACAATATAATATGCCGTAGTAATTTCGGATGTATTCGTTAATAATTCTAATATAGACAATGTTTTCCAAGTTCATTCAAAATTCAAAGATTGTTAATTTTTTTGTATTCTTTCGTCCAAAGTTAATAGTAGTAGATACGCCAATGGTGATATATAAATCGCGTGATATATAAATTCCGTGTGTTGCAGGTGATGACGGCGGAGCGGCGCGAGTACGGGCGCGCGACGCACCCGCGCGACGGGCCCGAGTACTTCGCGCCGCCCGACCACTTCTACGCGCCGCACGCCGCCCACACCTCCTACGACGAGCCCTGGGGGCAGCCGCGTGAGTACCTTCCACTTCACTACAAATAGTGAACATACCGCATCGTTAGAACTAAAGTGACACAATTTCAAAAATCAATAATTAGTGCTTAGTTCAAAAAAACTACACAATTCAACGTTATAAACAATGGTTCAAATAAGAAAAGAAAAACACCAAAATAAGTATGTTTTATACAAAAAGAGGGTAATTTTATTGTTCTACGATCATGTTGATTAAATATTTTTGTAAATGGCTTATTTTCTGAACTGATTTTGATTTGTGTCCCTTTAATTGTAAAGGTAAAGGTAAAAATTTCCTTGACACTATTTTGTTTTCAAGACAATGTATGAACTTATTTGGAAGATCACATATTTAGAACCCGGGTTGATTACCTTACACCAGTGATTCTCAACCTTTATTTTGTTGCGGCACATATTTAACGATTTCAAAATTTGGTGGCACACAAAGAAAAAGATAAAAATTATTTGCTTACTACAACACACTGCATAAATAGTTTATGACACAAATTTTAAATATACGAAATAAACTAATATATACTACAATAATAACTGAACGTTTATTAAGGGATTAATTACAAGCTAATAATAAAAATATTTTTAATGCGAAATTTGAGCTTGATGTTTTTTGATGATTTCATTTATATTTGGTCGTAAAAATAACAATGCTACTCTCATATCGTCTTCTACATTTAACAATCTTGATCTTTTTTTAGTTTTAATGTCGGCTAATGCTGAAAATCCGAATTCACACAAATAAGATGTGGAAAATTTTAATAATATGTTTAAAGCTTTTTTTGGCTTTATCATTGGATAATCGCATCTGATGTTAATCCAAAATGAATTAATTGCAAAATTTGGCGGCACACAAAAGTGTCACTGTGTCACACAAAAGTGGCACACAAAATCACTGATTTAATGTTTATTAAATGTTTCTTTCATGTTTATTTTATATTTTTTAATCTTTAATGTTGTTTCTCTTTTCAACACAGTGCACATTTTGTTTTACCAGTCTAAATCAATATATAGTGCTCATAGAACACATTATATATTTGAGTAAAGGCAATACAAATTTTGGTAAAATCCATAAATATTGTTCTAGAGCTCTTACTGACTTTTTATTGATAGTTTTAATTGTTTTCGGTTCAGGCAATCTGTTTGTTCTGTTTTTATATCGTGTCCACGTGCCAAACGTTTCATCTACATCCAATATCTATAGATAACACATATAATTACCATGACAAAATTATTTTAATTGCCATAGCTAATAACACTTTATTACGTTACATGTATATAAGTTCCCATAAATTATAATAATTCGTTAATTTCGTGTTCAAAGTTGAACAAATATATCGTATCGTTTGCAGAAATATCTAATTAGGAATCTTATTATATAGGTCGTTGCCGTGAAATACTTTTCGAAGAAACCTTGACCTAACCGACATTCTTAAATCACTTAAATTACCTGATTTAATTAAATAGGCACCAAGTACTGAGTGTTGTAATTCAAAACATGATGTTCTTCAAACAGGACAAGACTGATAGATAGTACGAAAATGGTACACATTAATATTTTGTTTCAGATGGTAAATAATTTTGATAATTCATATAAGTGTCTTTAGGATGTTGACAAATGTTACAATTAGAATTAAGTACTGTAAATTGTACAGATATCGTGGGCCAATATTTACACCCATGGATGGATCGTGGTGGAGGAAAAACCGTTGAAATGCGCCAGTATCTTTCTACGTTTAGTTTGTTTTTATTTTTTAGGTATTTCATATATTGCAACACACAACTCTTACATCATGTACTAAACTTTTCACTGTATTTGAATTACGAAGATTCAACGTTTGTGTTTACTGCAAACCATTTTCCCTGTTGAAATTCCTTGGATGTTTTCTGATCGATAAGATAAGAGGGGCAATACAATGAAGTTCAGAGAAGATCTGTTGAAGTTTATGTGGGTGATTATGATCCGAAGAAAAAAGCGGTAACAAAACATATCTTTATTTCATTATTATCCATTATTATGTGAAAAATAGAAGATAAAGGGCAATGTTGGTAGATTGTTGATAGATAGGGTTAATTTTTTTTCTTTTAAATTACAAAGAAATAAAAGTTTTATATCATGGACACCCTATCGTAGAGTCATTTTAGCTGGCCATATCTGGCCACGAAAGGACATACTCGGAAAAACTTTTTACGATAATTGTTTTTATCAAAAATCAGCTGCAGTTTATATTGTCTATAAGAATATTACATTATTGTCTATGCTAATAGCACAAAAGGCGTAGAAATATTAGTCTTGTTAATCGACAACGTTATGTTGCCTACATTATGAGGATGGTAATGTAAATCATGGGTTCAATAGAATCTGTAGGTATAGGTTTTCTTCATTGACATGGTGGCACAGAGTGGAACGACCTCGATTGATGATAATGGACGTGATAAATTAAAATTGGTCCACGTTGACTTCTTATTGAAATATTTCAGTCACAACCATTTGAAAATAAATATGAAGAAAGTATATATTTGTACATGGTTAAGTTCGTACGTATTTACATAAATATAAACTAAGTATTTAAACATCCGTAATCGCAAATTAAATATGAATTTCATAATTAACATTTCACGATATACTCATTAGACTACGTTAAATCGTGTCCAGTGAAGGCGCTACATTTATTTGCATAATTTAATTTAGTGTGCTTTTCACACTGACCTCAAATAAAGCAAGATACGTATGCAAATGTTGTAGGTACTACAGCGTTTATAAATTACGGGCATTTCTGTAAAGGAAAACTGTGCTTTAACGAGCAGTGTAAATGCACGAAATGCAGTATAATACCTACCTATATATTTTGATAACCTATTTCGCAATGAAGGCACATTATTCGCTGTATCTATCTACAAGATAAGAGCTTATATGGAATAAGCTTATCTGAGATAAGGATGAATAGTGTCTTATTGGTTACACTTCTCTAATTTTAAGATAAATTTTCATGCTAATTTTGTACTTAAAGGATTTTCTTTCAATCTTACATATTAATAGAATCACCGAAAAATATTGGTATCCGTTGCGCTCATACCAATGATTAATCTATGT
>DWOQ01000788.1:0-10385 GCA_018251115.1 Codatractus alcaeus
AGGACTAAGATGTTCGCCTCGTATTTGAGTATAGCCGGCAACCACGCCTCTACAAACCGAAACACAAAAATTGCTTCGCGGAGGATTATGAGGGTGGCGGTGGTACCTCCCCGATCGAACTACTCGAGTTCTACCACCTGGAAAATGTAAGGTTACGTTCAAAGTTCTACAACTATAGTACTAGATCTTGTGTATTAATTATTATAAATGTCTTAGCAGTACACTTTGTGAAAATTATTGTAGTCATATTACTGTTTATAAGATACAGCCTTTTGGCAATGGACCGACGGACAGACGGACAACAGAGCCTAAGTAATAGGATCCCATTAACACCCTTTATGTACGGAACCATAAGAACCTATTAAGAATGAAATGCCTGACCCTTCCGAGAATAGGGTACACTTTTATGTATGAAATTTCCACAAGTCTCAGTAACGCTGGACGCTCGCCAAACGTCGAGGCTTAGTCGCTTGTGTGCGAACGATACTGTACAAATGTTTCGGTGGGGACATTCTAACGTTAATTTTGAATGCAGGACCTCACCCTAGTTCCAATTTTCATAGTTCACGGAAAATGAAATCAATTGTCGTTTCATTTCATACATCCACCATCAGCGCCTCTGGCGAAATTGTTGAGAACTAAAAATTAATCATATTGATTGCCCGGTTTCCTATTTTAAAATTAACTGACTATATTTTCGTTGACGTAAGAATACGAAAATTTATTTTGTTTTTTGAAACTGTAGTAACTCTTGGGCGTAATGATGATGATAATACAGTCTATCTGATAGTATGTAACTTAGACTAGTAGTTATCGATCTACCCAAGTGCAATTGCTAAGTTCATGTGAATCACAAACAGTGCAATATTTAGTAGGTAAACATAATAAGTGTGTGTCGTACATACTCTGAAGCGTAGTCCTTCACTTTAGGCCTGATCTAAAAGCTCAGAGTCGTTCGCGTTATGTGGAGAGGGCCATGCTTAAATTTTCGTCTAGGCAAAAAAGTTAAATCATCATTCCACCCGGATGGCGACCCTCAACCGACTGATAACTTGAAGAAAGAGAGAAAACGGTAGACTGTTGGAAACAGGGAGCATAGGGCCGGTTGGAGTGGCGCGAAACTCGATGTCCATTAGACCTCATACAGCTGATAGATGGATGTTGTAATTTACTAAAATGAAATAATGAACCATAGATAGTGTGTACATTACGATGACCGCAGTAATTACTATATAAATTAAATCCTTTTCAGTCGTTGTTTGCAAAATAATACTTTTTTTTTTGTTTAAAAAAGGACTGACCCGATTTCATAATTTATATAAGAGACAATCCTTCATCAAACATGAAAAAAAAGCTGTTCAATTCGACGAAAATTTCGGGGAATAGACATAAATAAAATCAGCCAAATGCGAGTCGGACTCGTCATTGCCTGCAACCCTTTTTAAGTGCCACCGCTGGCCTCTAGTCTCTCCCCACGAATGGAGGAGGCCTGAAGCATAAATGAGTAAAACGGATAAGGTGAATTATTATAGGTGACATAAGTTATGTTTAAAGCTTCTATCCCCGTTCACACGATTTGGGTACGGACCCAAAGAATACATACGCACCAGAAGAAAACCTTTTTTTAAGGTCAGTTAAAATACATAAATACGTGTTATATTTCAAATTAGAACAAAGCAATACTCTTCCGGTACAAAGGCGGAGAGGTGTGACGGCGGTACCACCGCACACGAACCACGAACTCCTATCGCCTGTTTTGCATAACATAAAACGCTTCCCTCTCCAGCGTGTAAAATAAAAATAAAAATACACACAACCAACAATCATAACATTACTCGCTTTCCCCTTCTCGTAAATTGAAGTACTTTCCGCATTTTTATGTCGCTGCAAGAGAATATATCCGAGGAAAATGTTTGCAAATTAATAAATACCTGTAATTGTCAACGGAGTGTGCGCTAGAAGAATCCCTTAAGGATTTCTCTCGGGTGTCGGAACGTCTAACGTTTGGAACGAAAATACAGTCACACTTATATTGTACAGTCACTAGGAAGTATATAGAACTAGTATATAGAAAATTTGAGTTTTATTTCAGATAATTTGTATTATATATGTAAAAAGTTACGTATACATAACTAGTTGTGCCTGCAGCTGATCTCACGAGTGCTTACTAGTACTTAGTAGTGCTCGGGAGTACTTATTCTTCCTTTCCATCTCCATGTATATATTTAGCTGCGCTCCGCAGTATAAGTTCCGAATTGAAATTCCGTTGGAATGATAAAGCAGCGTGGTGGAGTATATTCCAGCTCTCACCCCCAGGTCAAGGTATCCGAGCCAGACTTGAGTCCAGCAAACAGCAATAGTTGCAGGCCACCAGCCACCAGCAACATGAACGAATTTCTCTAATGCACAAAATACCAATAATATTCTTCATTTAAGAATTCCGGTCTTGCTGCAGACATTTGAACCAACGTCTCAATGGTACACATTTACGCTTCCAACGTTATACCGCCGGGGAACATTCTCGCTCTTACGTCTAATACCTTAGAGTTCACACGTTAATACATTATTGAAGCTTGCCGCTTGCTACAAGCTCCTGAATAAAATATGCCGATAAAACGCGACCTCATGTCGAAATACGAGTGGAAACGAAATACGAACGGACTCGATGTTGAACGCGCGGATTGGGAATGAACTTAAAAATGTTCTTGTTTTTTTTTTTAATTTTTGAAATTGGAATTAGGGATACGTCTGTTATTCTTCGTCGTTTAATCTTTAGAGTTAAAACCAATAGTCTTTTACGTGAAAACCCTGTATGTTTTTATATATAAAATTGTAAAATTGCATTTGAAGTTCTCTGTCAGACCCAAATCGATTTAGCCGTTTTTAGGATCAACTCATAAAGGCAAACTGACAGAAGGATACGTAATCTAATTTAGTCAAGTTTGGAAAGTTGTTTGTATTTTTTTTAATCATCTGTTCTCTGTTTGTACTTCTCTTTTTTGTACTTCTTTAGTTTTCAATCGCCTTCAAAATACTCGTAAAGGAGGTTATCAATTCGGTTGCTTCTTTATATTTGTTATAAATTTCTATATAATTTTCTCAAACTCAAAGGAAAACTCAAAGGTAAATGTATAGTGATTGAAATATAGGTAGGTTTATGACGATCCAAGACTTAGTAGTTACCTAACTGTGGTCAAAGATGATCTGTACTGAAAACTGTTCCGCAAACTTCTAACTACAGTAATAAAAATGTACGCTGTTTTTAAAGTGTTAATTACTGAGAATATAAATACGTTTGAAATTAAAATTTTCAAACTGAATTTTCAAAATATGAATAACCTTAATAACGTTCATTTAATGAAATATACTTAAAATCTAAGGACTATTGTTTAAATACCACTGTACCGATTTCAAGCTGTTTAGTTACTACCACGGGTAGTGTTAACTCTCTCGTATTTGTAAGCAGAGGGCGCTAGACTCAAAGCCGTTACAGTTTAATTTTGGGCAAAGACGACCGGGCTCCAACAATCTAGTTAGAACTTTTACTAATGTTGTTCTACCCTCAATTTCTTATTGAGGTTTGTTTTGGCATTTTAAAGTATTTTTGTCATTAAAAACTGCAGTTTATTTACGACGTAATCTATGTAACGTTATGTTGTAAATGTATTAGAATTACATTAAATAATGTAACCTATGAAACATTTTGAGAGTTTAAAAGGAGTTTTGTTTCAAAATTAAAGTCAGTTGTATATTTGGTGAAAAAGGTTATATTTTTTTAATTATTATCGTTGACTTATGTTGCTTTCCTTTGTTATTAAAGTATTATATTAGTGTATAATGCATATACATAATTTATTATTATTTTGAGGTCTATTCAACATATTGCCCAATTTATAACAAGACTAATTTAACTCCATTTTTAATTAAGTTTAGCCTTCGTTAAATTTTGCATTATTTTTAGCTATCTTTAGTTAGGCAGGTATGATGTGGATGTATCTATCATACGGTGTCTACGGTCAGTGTTAGAATTCTATCGCCGCCGTAATGACCGACATAGTGAGGGCGTGCCTCGTATACCTTAGTGGAGGCTATGCATCTGCGGTCGACCCCGAATGGAGAAATGTGTGGGGTCCATTGTGCACGTGTTTTAGTACATACGTGGTCGTTTAATGCGGGTATGGTTATTGAAGACTCAGTTGAAACGTATCTTTCAGGCGAAATTGTCTTTCTTAATCCTTTTGTTTAATAGATATTAATTATATATTGTGTAAAGTCAAATTTTAATTATTTATTTGCTTGCACATAGTAAATCAGAGATCTTATAACATAATTATTTTATAGCCCCATATCGAATCAAGTGTGCAAAACAATCATTTATATCGCTACATAAAATATAAAAACAATTATATAATCAACATTAAAATTAATTCTGTAAAAAAGTTGTCGAAGGTGTGAAGTCTACCAATCTGCACTTCGCCAGTGTGTACACTATGGCCTAGAATACCAATGTCCAGCGAAGGGAAATAAACATTGATGACAACCACACTTACCCTTTAAATTGGATTAAAAACAAGACTAACAAAAATAGTAAGCTTAAAATAGTTTTTTACCTCGTATCTCCTTTTACTTTTAAAGGTATTAAAAGCTCAAAAGATATTTTTACTCCAATCTATATTAAACGATCTTTGCGATGTATATATATACATAGAAAATTGCTAATTATTTTTGACACCGAGGTCTTATCGAGATATGGTTAGTACTTAAAAAGGCGAATAGCTGGTAGCAAATCTAGAACAATTATCGCCTTTAGTACATAGAAGTGCGAGGATTTCCTAGATTTGGTTGTAATTGATACGGTCAAAAGCGACGTGGAATCAATGAATAAATTCCAGCAGAAATTCTTATGAGAGCGATGCGATAGATTCGTCATGCAGTGAAAAGGCGAAATGTTCGCTTCGTATTGAGATAGATACGGCATGCAACAAAGGCGATGTGTTGACTGAGAGCTCGTAGCGCTTGTAGTGACACAAATTCTAAGAGAACAATTGTCGCCTGCACGCCTGTTGACTATAGAAGCATATGGTCAAAGGCGACCTGGATTTAACTGGGATACGATTTCATAGGTGTAAAAGGAGGAACATATAACTATTTTACGTACATATGGTAGGATTATTCCCCGAGCTATGGATGTTCTAAATAAAATGTTTTAAATGGAAATTTATGGATGTTTTAAATAAAAGCTAGGCCGAAAAATAAATTTACTATTTACCAGCCTTCCTGGCGAAATGTCCAACCCGGAACCTTTAACTTGGCAGACTAGTTGACTAAAAATGGCTTTTAGTTTCATGTGTAAAATAAATGAGGATAAAATCACCCTGTGGCACACCAAATAAATCTCATTATTGTATGAAAATCCAGTCACAGTTGAACCGTTTTCAAAGGTTCAGGACATTCAGGAAAATCTTCAGTAATTCTAATAACTTGATTTGTCTTTGTATATCTCTAAGAATATTATGAAGTTCCATAATGTCAATTTGAATTCTCAGAATGTTTAATAAATAATTTTCATTAAAGTTTAGCATAGCAGACGAGCTCGTTCCAATTCGAGCGCACTTAGCGCGTCTTCCAAAAAAAGTTTTTTTCCCATTAGCAATATAAACCAATCCGTCAAATTCACGCAGATTTAGACCCGCAAACTTCCTTATTAAGGCATTATGAATACCGACGTTCGGATAACATCGGCGAAGTCGGCCAAACTGAATATTCCATTACGCGACAAAGAGAACGAATTATCCGTCTCGAGTGGAAATTAGGCGAGCGCTACTCCGAGGTGATTAAATGCGGGGAAAATTGTAATTCTTAAGCCGGATTTCATTTGCGCGAGGTTTGGTGACGTCACGACCTGTTATGACGATGTTCGACCAATTACTATGAACAAATACATGCGATATACACACATGTTTATATAAAAGATAAGTGTTATTTAGGCTCATACGCAATGACTATACATGAAATGTCGAAAACTGTTGGGAACCTATTATGATATTTGGTATGGAGATTTATAGGTAAGATAACGGATTTTGTGACGGAGCTAAATAAAAAACGGTCTAAGCTAAAAATATTCCATTACATTTCTGCCGAATAGTTATTAGTTAACTGCTATAACTAACCTAAACAACTAAGTGTATACTACCAAATCTTCCTGTCTAGAAGGAAGATGCGATTTCTGTCTAGAAGAAGAGGGCGATGCATAGGATCCCCGGCCAGCCAGAAAAGGAAGTGATGAATTTAGATTTCTGTTCTGGGTCTGGTTGTTTATGTATTATCTTTGTGAGTGTACGGGATAACCACTATACAGGGAATCCTATTGTGGCGCTATGATTGTGGAAAACGTGTATATCGTTGTCGTTATATTTAAGGGTTCACATTTATTACCAACTTTTCGTGTGTGATTAGACGCGTGGGCCTTGATTTTGTTTGTATAGATGAAACGCCGAATTTTCCTCCACCTCGTTTCGAATGGAAATTTGATTGTCACCGAGTCAGAACCATCCATCACGCGGAGTTTGTACTACGGGATGGATTTTTGAATTTACTTTGTGAAATTATGTATGTAAAACATGTTATCCTAATAATCACGTGTCATTGTGTTCGTACTTCGTATACGCTAACCTTTGAAACCGCTAACAGACGTCAATGAACTTTGATGGTTATATGTGTTAAGTTCTATCTTTAGTGATAATATACTTTAGTACACGGTTATTAGTTTTCATCGAAATTCTTTGTTTATTTTTTTTTGCTTACAACTGTATACGAACCTAAAGTTTAAATCTCCCTACGTCTCCTTGATTTTTTAATATGATATTAAGAAAATTGTATAAAAAAATGTTATAAAATCGTTTCAAATTACATTATTTTTTATGTATATAAGCATTCAAAAGATGGCGGTGAAAACAAAATTATTAAATTTGACTTGTGTATTTGATATTCATAAGAAAACAGCTTAAAACATAATTTGGGTTAAAATGTACACAGAAGTGTGGTCTTTACAGCGGTCTTTAAAAGTAACATCTGTATGCCATCCGCGATCTATTGGTATTATATTGTGACGGTTAGGCTTCATGTTCAATAACCTGTTAGTACGGTTACGATTTCATTTTTTAAACATCTGGAACGTACGTGTTCATGGGGAATCCAGGTCGTCTTTGAGTGTGTGTACACAACAGGCGTCCCGGTGACAATTGTTCTCTCAGGATTTGTGTCGCAACAAGCGCTGCGCGATTGCGAGACACATCGCCTTTGTTCTACGACCACCGCGACTATGACATATCTATCGCAATAAATCGAGATTTATCGTTTGCCTTTACATACAAATATTCTTTTTTACAATAAGAATGTAATATGCGACGAATTATTGATGATCGCTGCAATTTAAAAACATTTGGCATCATCATTATCATATTTATCAAATTTTCGTTTCTTTGCTGAGCACGGGTCTCCTCTTAGACACTCTAAGGATTTGACCTAAGTCTAAGGTCTTTATACACCTTTGAGAACATTTTTTATAATTCTTTGGCTATTATGTTTCTCTATGTTAAAGCGACTGGTAATAATTTATAATAAACAGTTACCTTAAATCAGAGGGACATGACTGAGATTTAAATCCAGATTTAATACTTTAAAATCACAATTATATATATCGTTTTTTGTTTTTATCATAAATTATAAAAATTAATAGAATTATATTAAACATTATGAAGGTTTCAATGATAGCACGATAAATATTTTCCGGGAGCAATTCAGAAACTTCCGACTCGCAAAGGCTTCATCGCATCAATATTGAAATCTAACAAACATTCTTGAAGAGGAAAGCTACTTAAAACTTGGGCTACTTTAATAACATTTCTTAATTAAGTTACGATGCGCGATTGCAGGGAAATATTCAATTATTTGGAACACTTCGTACCTTTTTCATCTTTTATAAAAATATAACGAATTTAATTCCTCTCCACTCTAAAATTTCTAAGTTGTTCCAATTTCCTTGTGACTTTCCCAACTTATCAAATCTATTGTCAAACTCTTCAACTTGTCACAGAATTCTCAAAACTCTGAAGTTGTTTAAAACTATTAATGGTATTGACAAATTGTCCAAATGCTCTCATACTTTTTGGACTGCCAAAGTATTCATCTCCAAGTTGTCAAAGCGCCTAATCTTTTCAGAAATCTGAATTGATTCAGGACCTCTTAAATTGTTTGTCGTCTCAGACGTTGTTCAATTAAATTATAATATCATTACTTGGCGACTGAATCCAAATCTTTACGATAGATGTAATTTTAGTATTACTTAGGAATTTTTCAAAACATATTTAGTAAATGAATAAATTACTGGATCATTTAATATAAATCGGTATTTTTGTTCCGACGAAATTTTAGAATGATTAAAGTGTATCATCGATGCTTTAACGTTACATACACAATAAATTTCCTGTTTGTTACCCAATAAAATTCGTGTTGTTAAACAATGTTGCAGCTTTTCACAGGAAAATTATGACGTTATACACCTTTTAAACTAGAATAATATATAAATATATAATAATTGTAGTGAATTGTATACCTATAAATGCTTCAATAGAAATCGAATAACATCGTGCTTTTATTCATTGGAAACTCAAAGGACACATATAAATTATCGTCACTATTTCTTCTCGAATGCGTGGCTACACTTCTGTCGATGTATTATAGAATAGCTCTTATACATTTTCTAAATTGAGTGATCGCTTTAACATTTGAAAGGCGTTCCAAATCACCGATCCCATTCAGTAGGACCGTAGTGGTCGCTATTTTTCAGGTGTGCCCTTGTATGAAGCACGTAGCGAGTGACGAAGCCGCGGTTCCACAAAACCCCATCTTAGCGCCTTCTGTCAATACAACTCTGAGTGATCGGCTCTATTCGGCTATGTTTTCATTTCGGAATTTATTTGAACGACTATTTCAAGTATACCAATTGCAAATATCGCTCAATCACCTGTTGAAAATGTTTTTAATTCATTCGTTAAATATGTATTTCAAAGTATACGATTCAAATGGAAACGGAAAATTCAGTTTGTGCAATGATTTCTAACGGCTCTATTTATGGCGTCAGAACAATTTAATGTCAGTAATATTTAATGATGGCTACAAAAGCATTTTAAAGGCCATACTTTGGCTGTAAAGTTCATCGACAATTTGACATTCCCAAACGAGCCTGTGCCGTAATGGGATCGATACCTCCCTATGCCCGTCTGGCCCAACTGATTGAAATTCCATTATCATCGACCCTCCCGTAATAGTAAATCTTTATAACTCAGAGGTTTTTCCTCTCCGCTGGCTCCGGCTTTCGGCTTTTGTGCCGATGGATTTAGATCTTTTATGATGGCTACAGGATAAATAAGGTTTGAGGTGTCGGGCTTCGCGGCGAAGGTGAGGTTTTCGGGCTTTTAAACTGATGAATGTGTGTAAGTGTACTTTTAGGTTGTAATAGAAAAATAAACGATTTAGAGCCACACAGTTTCCGCTTTGTACAATGACGTCACTAAAGTGAGGGGTCGAATGTGTAGTATGTAGTATGTGGCGTCATACGCCATGGAATAAGTGGAAAGTACCTACTCCAGATTTCCAAATTAATTTCCTATGCAGTTCTTTAAAGACACAGAAGGACTTGGTGAAAGATAGAACTGGTGGAAAACTATTCATAGGCACTTGTGATGCCACCACCGCAAGTTCGCTGTGAACTGAAACTGTTTCGAAATATCGGCATTAAAAATCTGCTGAGTGCGAACAAAGACACGTTTGTAGTGGTAGTCTAAACATAAAATGGCCACAAACAAATACCGCTGCATATTGTAACAGAATATTATAATATTACATTTCTTGTGGGTACTTACACATAATCGCAATAGCACAATAGATGACTGGATTCTTATAGGCGAATTTTGTTAATATAAAAGCTATTTTTTATTCTTTATTGATTTAATTATTTGTTGCTATAGCGGCATAGCAGCATATACTCTATGAACAAGTAGTTCTACTTATTAGGGCTTACAAGATGCAACAGATAGCGGAGCCCCAGTAATAAGGTCTCATTGTACGGAACCCTAATAGTACACCAGTATTTTAATAAGAATTACCTCACGGACTAGGTCCACACGTTGATCCGATCAGATGCGGAATTTGGTTGACATCACATCGCACGATGCTTTAGGGCACTGAAAAGTAATCCAAATGGCTGTGAACAAGTTCAGTTGTAGTCACGACTTAGTACTGGGGACGACGATGCTAAGAGAGAGACCTCAAAACAAAGATAATGTAATAAATGCAAAAGCATCAACAAGACACCGGAGAATTCA
>DWOQ01000789.1:0-10382 GCA_018251115.1 Codatractus alcaeus
ATACTAGGATTCCCTATATCGCCATGTCTACACACAAAGACAAAGACCCAGAATAGAAATCTAAATTCATCACTTAAATTTCTGACTGGCCGGGGATCGAACCCGGAACCATCTGCGTCACAGACCCGTGTGGCAACCGCACCGCCACGCGGTACGACTATGGATGGACTCATGGATTGGCACGAATTTTAAACCAGAACACAGTAGCGCTTGATATTATTAGAGAGAAATATGTGTGACGGTCCTGCTTACGAACGAAACACGACGGGATCTACCTTCAATTTGAAATAGCTTTGATCTGTGTGAAGTAGTTGGTCCCCATGACGTTCAGTCTCAAGCAGGGTTTTTGTTCGAAGGAGTCAAATAAGATTCTCCTATCTGTAGTTGTGTTTGTTGATGGCACAGACAACAGAAATGAACCACAAGGAATGATGGTATGATGTATGTGGACATGATATGTACATATGATGCTCATTAGCAATAATCAGTCGCTAAATCTAACTAGGGTCCTACGTTACTGATATGTTAAGGTAGGAGTGCAGATTGGGTTAGTGCTTTTGTATTGTATTGCATCTATCATAACTATATTTGTTATGTTTAATATCTAAGCTACATTTGGGAAGCAAATTCGTCGATTTTTTGTAAAACTTAAAAGTTTTATCTCGTCGAATTCTAAGCCTATACCTGTGTAGATTAATAAAATAAATTGCGATGTGTTATTTAGATACGTTGTACATCTAAATATGACTATTCTATTTTTTACTGTTCTGTGTTCTTAATCTGCGGCATAAACGGTATTTAAGGCTCGAATCGAACTTCGGACGTGGTTCGAAACATAATTTGGGAATGTTGTAGAAGTTTGAAACGACGGGAACATAATGTAAGTTCGGCCGTTAAGTGTAACAGCTGTATAGGTGCCGTGAAGAAACGATACCTGTTCGTATTGACCCTTATTAAGATAGAAGGAAGTTATAGGCATGGAAAAATTAGAAGCAATAAAATCTTATAAATAAATTTTTTTAGGAATTTTTATATCATATGTATTCCTTTATATATAAGTACAATATAAGGAAGTCATAAATATTTCGACGACATTAATTAATTTTGACTTTGATTAATTTTGACTCACACATTATTATTGTACAACTTTTAAGAGTTATTATTACTTATTAGAATTTTGAAGACATCGTTATCTCCTACTTCGCCATTAAGGTAATACCATGCAATAGCCCTGTGTATAGCTATACTTACTTCGTATACTAGGTCTAGAACTTCAACGTATCGTAAAATGCTTATAGCCGGTCTGGCTTTATTATAACCCAAAACGATATAATCCCGTCATTGACGATCCTATTTGTTTCTGTAAATAGTCTTAGTCAGTGGTGTAAGCCTGTGTAGTGTTGGGAATGTGGTAGAAATGCATCTGCGTTTACCTTTTTGGGAACTTCATGGGCACCAAAGGCTACTTACCATCAAGTGGACTATAACCTTATTACTTCAATTTTATAGAAACACATTGAAATTAACACTAAATCCTACACGTGTACTAATAATGTTTTATACGGAGAATAACAAAAATAATGAATAAACACAAACCGATACTATATAGCTTTCATTGGAATAGAGGGTCAACTAAGTTTCCGGACAAAGTAAGACTGTTCAGTCTATAAATAATGGAACTGGACCGTAATAATCTGACAGATTATCCTTAGCCTTAACCAAATACTTTTGTTAACGAAATGTTAGTTGCGAGTATATTGACACACTGAACATACATGGCAACGTTTTCTTGTTACATTTAATGTAAAGTAACAATGTGATATATCTAGATTATATGAATAATAATAATATATTTACTCACTGTTACCCTTACTTAAAAGGAAGGGTCGTTTTTATTAAGTCGCCTTACAAAACATAATGATTATCTTGTACAAATATAAGGTAATGAGGAGTGTGTACCCTAAGGGATATTTCCATGAAAAAAATTCGTATTTATTATTTATTCAGATAAAAATACTTATTATATATATGTATATGTATACATTATTCGTTATTGTTTATTATTATTGTTGTTTATTCTTATTATTTTCAATAATATAAAATGAATCTTCGGTCGCGCGTTGGCTACTTAATGCTCGTTATAGTTAATTCGTTCTGAGGTAGCGTGGAAACTACGCAAAAGATATGCCTAATAAATAACAAAGACTGTAACGTACCTACCAGTCAGTAATGAAACATATGATGTATATAGGTTGCAACCATAATTCTGATCAAGTTATCCAGAAACCTGCAAGTTGTTGTTGGTGTCTTGGGAATCTAAAAGAAAGTTTTTGATCTTGACTTCTTATAAGTAATTTATATCTTAAGATTAGGTCGTATAAGTACTTTTATGCTTCAAGTAACTCGGTACCTATAAATGCAAGAAACTTATTCGATACTCTTGTTTCTATACCAACATTCGAGCCCAATTACCTTACTTTCTTTTTCAACTTAAATATATTGTTGAATCAGACATGTAATCAAACAAAAACTTGGGAAAGAGAGCGCAGGGGAATATTACATTGGTGTACGATCGAACAAGCATTTGTTGCTGCACTACATTGCTATACACATATAATTAAGTCTAAGTTTTAACGTTTCATAATAAGTATTTATAGTTTCTTGACGTTAACACATGACTTACTTATGACTTATGACGTATGACGTACCAACGACTTTTTTTTATTCAGCTACATCGCAAAATCCGTTTTCATAATAATAATGCCCACCCGGTGTGAATAACCGCTTTACATCTGTAATTAACCACAGAATGAAGTCCTGAGATGGGGCTACACATACGTTGTTGCTGCTTTCCTTTGTAATTGAACTTAAATTAGAACACAATACCGATTAACGCTGTTATTAGGTATACATAACAGTGGCGGTGGTGCTAGCGGAGTAGAACCACGATGGATTCCGCCGACTTACTAAAGGAAGAGTAGAGGGCGCAAGGTACATAAGTACTGTTTACATAGATCTATTTGTGAAGGGTTTTTTATGTACATGTTTCCGACATTATTCTCAAGGTATGCGCTTGTAAGCGATTCGTACTCTGACCTGTTGCTTAAGGCGTAAGTTCATCAATTTTAAAGTTTTTATACGTCTTCAACTTCATTCCATTATTGTCCCACTGCTGGACATGGGTCTATTTTTAAGAGAAATATGTAACACAGTTCGACACAGACTAGTGGGTATTAAGTATTTTATTCACTTTTAGGATTAATGTTTAGGCATATTTCCTCATGATGCTCTCATTTATGTTTAAAAGTAAGAGAATCAATTCCTAATGCACATTAACTTTTGAAAGTTTTTAACCTGATATACAAGCCCTCAGTCTCAAAGGGTTTTTTAGGTATAGGCTTATTGTGTAGTGTTACCTAAAAAGTTTAAACTAGAAAATCTGCTGTAGTGCTCGTAGATAATTAGCACAGAAACTTCCCAGGGTGGCAGCAGCGGTACGCCTAATGATGTTAAAATTATATGCACACCAGCTTCCATAACTACTGTCTGTACACGTATGTGTAGTTTAGATAATTAAGTTATACCTAATTACTCGGATGTATGTGTCAGCTGTTTGAGTAACGAAATGAGTATTATATTAATAAACCCGCTGGCCTGTATATTTACACTAATCTTCTTTAAACAGGGATTAAATAATCATTTAAAATTATTATTAAATGTCAAGTAGATTTAATAGATGGCCCCGTGGCGGTGCGGTGACTATACGCTGACACGCAGAGGGTTCCGGGTTCGATCTCCGATGAATTTAGATTTCTGTTCTGAGTCTGGGTGTTTGTGTATCGTCTTTGTGTGTTTAGGTAATACCCACGAGACAGAGGATCCTAGTGTGGGACTATTAGTGTAGAAAGCGCCTTAATAAAATTACACCTGAGCTTTTAGCATTTATTTATCAAATTCAAATAGCATAGGAGTTATATCTGCATTGATTGATTGATTGTTGCAGCGGAGATGCCTTTACACTTGATCAAAAAGAGTTATAAGAGTCAGAATGTTACTATTTTTTACTATTTATGAACCGTTCTACCCTCAAACCTGGCTTTGAAGATACGACATAAAACTGTCATACGTAAAACGGCTGGCACGATCTATCGAATGTACACAAAAGCCGTAACACGCACAGGAGGGAGATTTTTGGAAATCATTTTTATACGGGAGTGTTATTTTATTTCCTTGTCTTTTTGTGTGGAAAAGTGACGAACGTGACGCACTGGGACATTCGTTAGCGTGTCAGTTAGATGAGTCCAATTTTTATCGCTCAAGGCTCACGTTTGAATGCATTGTGCGCATACATTTTTGTTTGAGTTATACCTTTATATTCAATATTGTCAGTATTGTTATGACTAATTCATTTTATTTGTTATTTTCATCATATTTAAATTCATACTTTTCAATTTCAGTCAATAGTATTTGTTTTTTTATCTTATCTATTTGATAAATGTACGCTACTTTTTAATCAATATTAAATTGGTCACAATAGTTTAACTTACAAATTAAGATTTTTATATATTTTTTTTATATTACATCTGGTTTCATTCTGTTAGGCATGAATATTTGTATTTTAGGGGTTATTGTACCGCTTGCTTGAGGAGCTGCATGTATAAGAGAGGTTTGCTGTTTAAGACCAAACTTAGCGCTACTCATACGAAATCTCAGTCAAAAATTTTGAAATTCGTTTCCGTTACATTAGAAAAATGGTAGTTCATTATCAAAGACAGATACCGCAATTTTATTTATCTATGGATATAGATAGCGTGTTGGTTCAGATTTTACTGCATCAAGCGTACATAGTGCCTATGTAAGCTCGTAGCTTGTTCCACCAATCTAATTAGGTACCAAACGCGGAGATGGCTGCGATCGAAACTTGCGGCGTATGAGGGACCAACGCTGACAAGATTACCAAAGTTTCATCCACGAGCACATAGTCACAGCCAAATGAATTTCAGGCGTAGCAGGCTCTATATGTGAATTTCTATCTGCCTTTGTATCTGGAAATTTACGTTTGTCCTTTCAAAATTGTTTGCCGCCCTCCGAGAATTAAAATAATGCTATATAATAACGCTGGAACATAATGATACAATCTTTTAGCGGGTAAGCAAGCCGCTTTAGGATTTCAGTAAACTCCATTTCATAAAACGATTTTGCTAAAGAAATATGTTCTTAGATTATGGCTGCTTTATGGTAAATATTTCAACATTACACAAAAACTCATGAATGATATGAATGATCAACCAATAGTCCGCGTAAAAGTTGAAACGATATAAAAAACTGCCATGGAATAATTTTTGCACACAACATATTCAATTAATAATAACAATATTTATTTAGTCAATTAGGTAATTATGCAAATAAATAATGATTACATTAGCACATATATACATGTAAACCAATATTGTTATCAAAGTTTATAATTAAAAAACTTGAGCAATTGAAGTTTGATGAACTTTGAAGCTGTTTCTATTTATTACCCTTAACTAATTAACGGAGACCATAGATAATAATAGAAGAGTAATAATAGAAGAGTTGGAGTTTCTATACTCTTCCCTGATGTGCTGCGGTGTGAATTGATGGCTTTCAATGTCCTCCGAGGCCTGGTAACGCTGTTAAATGGCTCTTAGTTTAAAATTTTAGGTTTTAAATGTATGTAAACTTGACTGTATTACTATTCTAATACGTGTGTGCCGATTATTCACGGTTTCGTACACAAAGTGTGCCAACCAGACTCTACATGTGTTTCAGGGCTGATAATTATATTTCATATGATAATAATGAACTAACATTATTCCTTTAGAAATTATAAAGGTTGCCGATTTATACGTTGTCCATATTGTCATTGCAATTAAGGTTAAACTGATAATGCAAAACATTATTGCAATGTAAAACATTATTTTATGGCATCTGACATACCGTCCGTCTTATATGTTTCGCATGATCATGAAAAAATCCTGTATGTAACGGCCGTTTTTTCACGTTATTTACTTAGTATTAATGACGATGGGAGTCCGACTGGCTCTTGGTGGTTATATGTTATGGAAGCAACAAAGGAGAGTACAGTCGAATTCTGCCTCATTTAGCTCTATAGTCGCTATCGGCCAAGGACGACATTAACCAACTAAAGGACAAAAATCTCTCCTGAGTTCAATCAGAGATTTTTGCCCTTGGGAAATAAGTTGAAGAGCCTCACAAGTAGATATTTACATATCATTATTTGCTCTAACTTATAGGCTCCCCAAAATAGTGAATCAAATGCAAATATTATTAATGGGTATTGCCAGAGTAACAAAAAATAAATTCGTCGTAACGTTAAATAAAATATCCAAATTCAAATTTTGTGTAGGGAATACTAATTGCGCGCGCTCGACACTGTACAAAAAATATATTTTACAACATACTACTTTTGTACTCGCGGCTCTATCCACAATTATTCGCATTTTATATTAAGTATATCTATTTTTAGCAAATGTTATCGAGCGTTCATAAAACCCTCTTTTCTCAATACAAAGGCCTTATCGCTTACTGTGAATTAACTCTCCGTCGCAAATAAATAATGCGAATTCGTTCTACTCCGTTGAATGACTATAGCAGTTTATATCCCCGTTTCGTCTGGCCACATAAGTCTATGTTATCCCGAGGCATGCCCCTATTAAGCTCCATCGGGGTTTGGGGATTCCGTTAAAATACATATGAAACCACTATACGTCATATTTTAAAGCAATATTGGAAATTAAAAGAATATATGTGTCTTAATATCGGCTATTTAGCGTATTTTCCTTTGATATAATTTTCTTTAAAAGTGATAAATACCAATATAAAAAAATCATAATTAAAAAGAAAAATTTACTAAGTGCTAGTCGGGCTTGTACACTTAGAGTTTCGTACAATTTCATTAAGGCCGAGCAAAAACCCAAGAACAAAACCACATAGCGGCAGTCGCAACATCAAATACAGAATCAGCCGGATATAGCAAAATAGTACCATATAATACTTCATGTGGATACTGGTAATTCGCTGCAATGGCACAGTGTATGGCTTGGATTTTTATACGTACTTATAATTTTTTAACCTTTTCTTCCATAGTACGCACTTTGTGAAAATTCAAAGTATCTGCCTGTTTACGGTTCAGAAGATACATCTCTTTGATAAACAGATAGACAGGCAGAGATAGGGTCCCGTTAGCATCCTGTAGTTACGGAGCCCTAAAAAGCTTCCGAGCTACCTCCAAAAGATTCGTTCGTAAATATTCCATTCAATTTGTTCTGCTAGACTGCGAATCTGAATTTTAAATTGTGGCTCCTTTTTAATATCGGGATAAAACGCCTAAAACTTCATGAGCACCATAACTCTACGATAGTCTTACCTTTGACGGCTTGTAACATTCCAAATGAATTATGTTTAAACATTAAATTACAGGAGATAAGAGAAAATTTACTATAATTTGTACAATCCCTTAACATTCTTGAAATGTACACAGATCGCCATGAAATTACTTAAAATTTCTGGGAATTTACCTGAAAAATGTTATTTTAAATCAGTGAAGTAACTACATTTTTATTTTGCTTGTACATAATGGAAATAAGTAAGGAAAGAAGATATTGTGATTGTGTATTTGTTTTTCATTTCATTGGAGCTTATTTGCGTCCTTGGAAGTTGTTGACGTAATCGTTGTCTCGTAGCCAGAAAACTCGGAGATGCACGGGCGGCGTTGGGGCGGAACTATGGTTTAGGTAACTACAGTACTTTAATGCAAGATATAACTTTTCTGTCATCTGGACTAGTTTTGCTCCGTCGTATTGTGGATACATGCACTGTAAGACTTTCTTACCAATTCTTAAGTTTATCAGAATATTCTCATTTGAAATTATTTCAAGACTCGATAATTGAAATATAAAGCTCGTGTACAATAATGAATTCCTGTTACATACGTTTCATTAAGAAGTACGATTTAACCGTTCAAATACGATTTCCGCTTAGTATACTCAGAACTCACCCCGAGCTAGATATTGGGGCTTGCTTAAAAAATCTCGTTAGGCTACTAGACTTAAATTTACAAAATTCTTTAGTTAATATTTTGGATGTGTACATATGAAGCTATTTTACATTCTCGTATGTGAACTTCGGCATCATGCGCTATACATTAATTTAAAAAGCAAGTAAATTTAGTAAGCTGTAACTTGCAATCAGTCTACAGTTCAGGGCAAAATGTAGAATTCAAATATGCTTTTACTACAGCTGACCCAATTTTCCGGTGATAAAATGATGTCGTGAAAACCCCGTTCTCACGTATTTAGCCTGGGGAATTTATTTGTAGTGTGTACAGCAGACAGGTACGTTTCCGTGTTGCTATCTGACTTATCAATCTTTTTTATAGCAATTCTGGTACCAGACTGAATAGTGGCAACAGGAAATCCAATCAACATAAAGATACAAATTGGTGTAAGATAATCCAATGGTCAAATAGAACACTATACTCACTATAATATGCGACTACAATATATTAATTCAAGTACCTTAGGTACCTGATGAAAATAACATTCTTATTCATGATTAGGTTTATTGTCAAATAATACATTTATCCGACCCTTTTTAAATATTTACTGAGATACCTGCAGTCAATTAAAAGGAATAACTGGAATGGTCTTACATTACCATTCCATGAACGATACTCCTAATGTATATAGCAGAAGTTCGTACGCTTATAGTCATTCAAAATGAAATCTAATCATGCGCATAGTATACTTTCATCATCATAGATATCTGAATTACGCTATTATACTCGTGGTTATTTAGCGATGAATATTATGAAGTTGTTACAGAAACGCGTACATAAAATTAGACAGACATCCGTGTCGTGTTCTCACGAGTATTCCTTTGTGTTTCTACAATGACACAGTTCACATGCTTCATTGTTTGTTTCCATCAGCAAGTATTTAATATCTAGGGATATAATGACAGCAAAATTGTTTATTCTTATTTATCTACTCGCTCTGCACCACAACAGTGTTGGTTTAATTATTTTCGCTCTTTTGTACGTACAATAACGAAGGCCGTCCCGCATTAACTATTCTTTTCTATACATATTGCATTGTTTAAGAACAAAATTACTAAGTTTTGTTTACTTTACTCCCGAGAAAAGCATATTTAAAAGAAACTTTTATCAAGGTCTCTTTTCATACATTAATATAATTTTTAAAACCTGATACTCGAAAATATATAAAAGAATCCGAAAACAATAATGGCTATTTTTCCCGAAATGTAATATACATATTTGGCTTGTCATAAGAGTTACGGAAAATGTATGCTTTGTTTGGCGAAAAGCTAAGAAATAGGTAGAAGGATTCTTTGTTGTAGCTATAGGCTTAAGTGCGTATTGTGTTCGTTCGTGGGGAAGTTGAGTGAAAACATATTCACAACCGCATCGTGCCAGGTTTCATAAAACAGGGTCCTCTGTCTTACACTTAAGTGAGTCTGCCAGTGACATATTGCTATCGAAATATAACTTTAGCGCCTATATGTTCCTTGGTTACGTTCTCTATACACTTCGATACCCGTAATTATACGCGAAGTTAGCGTAGTGTTTGTTTTACGTAATTATTTATTAATAATATATTTATTTAGTGATTACTCAGTAATATAATAATATTTACTAATACATAGTTCAAGTTGTTACGCACGAAACTTAACAGTAACGTTTATTGTTCGAAAATGTTTCGCTAAATTTTAATATTTGTAGTAATGGGTTAACGAGTCTTGTTTATACATTTGGCTATATTACGTAAAACAGTTGATATTGAGTTTTTTTTAGCACATGCAATATTATCACCAAAGCGTGTGATAATTTCTTAATTATGTTTCTATTAGTAACAGCGTATTATGAGGTGGTAGTTAAAAACAAAATAAAACTCCTTATTCCTTAAATAGAGGTTTTTACCCTGGAAATCAGTTAAAATAACTCCAATATTCCGACTGGATTTTGTAAAACAACTTGTCTTGCAATAAAAAATATATAAAGTGCGCCACCCAAAGGATTTTAATATTAAAGACATCATGTCAGTTTTTATAGCGAATGATAAGGCTTTTTACTTCCCAGCTTATTCTTATCGTTCTTTCTTTCACATTTTTAAAATCCCTTTTGTCTTAGGATATTTGAAATAAAATTTATGAGTACGGAATTTCAGTGTATTTTATATAAACTTGTAATTTGTAAGGAACCGATTTCTGTCAACATATATTTTTATTTACATTTAAAGCCAGTTGTGCACATACAAGTTATATCTATCTCATGTGTAATAATATAAATTGAAGCGCTTAAACAAACATTTCATACC
>DWOQ01000790.1:0-10380 GCA_018251115.1 Codatractus alcaeus
GAATAAATTAAGGACCGGGACGATCAGCTGACGCGAGTGTTGCCAGTCGAATCATTACTATTAATGTGTCCTAATCTTGTATGCCATTGTTTTGCATCTGAAGTTTGAACTGCTGCGGCCAACACTTTTTCTGACTTAATTCTATTCAACTTATAAACACCATTTTGTAAATTTGCTATCCCAATAAGCACATTCCATTGATTATGTATATAACACACATCGCTTTTGAAAGTAACTTTGTTTCCTTTTGCTATCAATGTCTTACTGATAATAAGTTAGTAGTTAGGTTAGGTATGTACAAAATGATGTTTACTTTAATGTCAAGTGAGAATTATTCACAAGCAAACAAATCACTACGATTTGTGTATCTCCGGCACACGCAACTGGCACTGTCATATCGTTAGCAACAATAATTTCCTTGATATCGTGTACTTTTCTTACTTGAAATAAGTTTTCTTTGCATGGTGTCATGTGAGCACTGGCCCCTGAGTCGATATACCACTCTTCTTTATCAAATTCATCAGCACTGAATGCATTTACTTACTTTTCTTTCTATTCGAGACACTGATTTTTAAAATGTCCTATTTTCTTGCGCCTATAACATTTCATAACTTTTTTAACATTTGACGTTTAACCGGTGTTATAACTTGACTTTTTTGCACTAACCTTGTATGCTTTGACAGCAATGCAACTTCCGGCTCATGGTCGCCGATATCCGAACTCCTATCAAGCAATTTGGTTTTAATGACATCAGAATTTATAGCAATGCCGGAATGTTCTATTGCCACTATCATTGGGGCAAACGTATCTGGCAGCCCCGCCAACAATAATGATCTGATCCATTCTTGCTTAATTTCAAACCTCGTACCTTTTAATTTTTGTGTAGTTTCCACTATCTGACTCACATAACTTGTCATGGATTTACTTTTATCTAATCGAATGGATATCAGTGATCGAATTAGACTGATTTTCCTCATGAATCTGCTGTCATCAAATAACTTTTGAAGTTTGTGCCAAAAATCCATAACTTTAGTTTTGTTTTTTATGTGCACATATATAGTTTTACTATAATATATTTTTATAATAATATATTTTTTTCTTTTTTGACTTATTTGTTATAGATACGTAATTTATTGATTCGAATTTTATAATTATTTTTACAGAATGTCCCGTAGAGTGGCAGATAGAGATATTGAACAACTTCTGGCGGCTTTAGAAGACGGAAATATTTCTGAGGATGGCTTGGAAGATGACAGTGAAGATGAGGAAACCTTTTTTGAGAATGCAAGAGAAATGATTCGAGAATTGGAGGACGAGGAGGCAGAGGATCATGAAGATCCTACCTATAGTGATCCACCACTAGTTCAAGATTTGCCTGGCCCATCGAGTGAAGTTATTTTTTCATTACCCATGCAAGAAGGTCAAGCGAGTTATGTAGAATTTGATAAAAGGAAACTCATTTGGAAAAAAGACAGTTTGATGTATGACGAATCAAAATTAATTCACCAACCAAGCACAACAGACTCTGCTATAACTGAACTCGATACACCATATAAATGTTTTTTGCACTACTTCACACCAGAGTTTCTTCAAAAAATTGTTGATGAAACCAATTTATATGCAGTACAAAAAAACCCTTCAGTATCTTTCAACATTAGTGTTGGGGAGCTAAAAAAATTCATAGGAATTCTTTTATTTATGTCAGTGGAGCATTTCCCTAGTGTACGCTCATACTGGGATTCCAAGTTTGGGTACGATCCTGTAAAGAGCGTAATGCCGGTAAATCGGTTTGAGATGATTAGGAGCTACTTGCATTTCAACGATAACAATGAACATCTTCCGCGGGACCATTCCGATCACGATCGCCTCCATAAGATTCGGCCTGTGATAGAACAGCTAAATACGACATTTTCATCAGTTGCAATAGACCAACGACTTTCTATAGATGAACAGATGTGTTCAACGAAAATTGCACATTTTCTAAAGCAATATTTACCAAATAAGCCTCACAAGTGGGGTTACAAGCTTTATGTTCTCTGTAATCTCATGGGATATGCTTACAGATTTGAGGTCTATTCTGGACAAGAAGAAAACAAAGACAAACCAGCCGATGAGCCTGATCAAGGAATAACAAATAACGTCGTTATACGTTTGGCGAGAGCTATACCAAGGATGAACAATCATATTGTATTTTTCGATAATTTTTACACATCCCTGCCTTTGGTACATTACTTGAATAAACAGGGTATACAATGTGTCGGAACTATTCAGCAAAATAGGCTACCGAATTGTCGACTCCCTGACAAAAAGGAACTAATGAAAACTTCTGTTCCGAGAGGTACATATGAGGAACGCGTTTCTCATTCAGATGGAGTAGACTTTTCGGCCACTGCGTGGAAAGACAATAAAGTAGTCACTCTATTATCAACTTACGTTGGCGCCGAGCCTGTTAGCAAAGTATCAAGATACGACAAGAGGGCTAAACAAAAAATTGACATTCCTTGTCCCAAAATTGTGCAAGAGTACAATATGCATATGGGCGGCGTCGACCTGATGGACAGTTTCTTAGGACGCTATCGGATTCGAGTAAAGAGCCGGAAATGGTACCTACGGTTGTTTTATCTCCTACTGGACCTCACGACAATAAACTCATGGGTCCTTCTGAAAACCAATCTAATTGCTAAAGGTGTGTCAAAAAAGCAACTGCCTAATCTTGGGGAGTTTCGCAATTGTTTGGCTGACACACTGTGCAATATAGGTACGTCTGGTGGAAGTAAAAGAGGACGACCCAGTACTTCCTCTCTAGAACGCGAGCTACAAATAAAAAAGCCAAAAGGTCCGCAACATCCGCTTCCGTCAAAAGATGTGCGCGTAGATGGGTTTGAACATTGGCCTGTATTTGCCAATCGATTACGGTGCAAGATGCCCAATTGTAAGGGCACCACACAATGGTCGTGTACCAAATGTAATGTACCGTTGTGTCTAAATCAGAGAAATAACTGTTTCAAAGATTTTCATTCAATACAGTAAGCCTAATTCGAAGACAGTCGTAAAATAGAAATAGTATATAAGCTAGATTATTAATACGAACTGTAATGCATACTGATGTAGATCTACATCAATAAGTTTTTTTTATAAAAATATACTTTTTGGAAAAAAAAAAAATTTTTCTTTATTTTTCCCTTAATCTATATTTAATTAACTACTTGTTTCAATTTATTTTATTTAAAAAGGAAAAATCATGCATTTAAGGGTTAAGTCATTTTCACAAATATATATTTTTTGGCTCAATAATTAATTGATAATTTAATAATTTAAGTGTAGTGAAATTCCCGCATTAGGGGTGCTACGCTACGGTTGTTTTGGGCTATATTGAACTATATTCCATATTCAAGCTAGCCGCTTACATCCCGCTGCGCTCGATAGTGCTGCGGGCGTCAAAACACCACCATCGTGCATCGCCTGGCTACGTCTCCGCACTCTGTGCTGTCCCACCACCTTCAGCCGGACCTTTCGTCTTAGGGGATGACCGCGCTACGGAGGAGGAAACAGATTAGGCCGTAACCCACCACCTTGTAAATTTTAATGTGCTCCGCCGACTGCGTACAGGGTGACTGTTGACTTTTAATATACCTGTTTTGCAAGTTTGGTTTTTTTTTATTTAGTACCTTCCAATTAAGGGCCAAGCGCAGTCTGACGGCACAAAGTGGAGGGCCAGTTTGCAATTGCTAATATTACAAATGACATAGCAAAATTCTACCACATTGTCGCCACGCTGGACCGACACGCCGAAGTTGAAGACATCCTGACGGGTCCACCAAACTATAATAAGCTCAAAGATAAACTAATTAAGAGGCTTTCGGTTTCGCGGGAAAATAAAGTGAAGCAACTATTAATGCACGAAGAGTTAGGTGCGCGAAAACCTTCGCAATTCTTGCGTCACCTCCAACATATCGCCGGCCCTGATATGCCCGAGGATGCGGACCATGTAGACCAGCCGCCTACACACAAGCATGCAGCCCATAGTTGCCTCTCAACCTACCCTCTCTCTCGATGCACTAGCAGACCTGGCCGACCGGATACAGGATATTGCTGCACCCTCACATCACGTTGCAGCAACGTCATCCCAGGCATCCCCCATGGATGAGCTAGTGCGTCAGGTAGCCGAGCTAACGAAACAGGTTAGCGCCTTGACCGCACAGGTCAATAACCGATCACGGCCCAGAGACCGAGAGAGAAGACCAGGTCAACATCATCGATCGTCGCGCAGAAGATCACAGTCGACCTACCGACGGTACCCCATCTGTTGGTACCACCAAAAACATGGGACTAACGCCAAGAAGTGCATAAAGCCCTGTGACTTCATGTCGGGAAACCCTCAAGGCAATCAGTGATGGCGACGACCGATTGCCGAGAGTCAACGCGTCGCCTCTTCATCACCGACCGGAACCTAGGAGTAAAGTTCCTGATCGACACTGGGAGCGATCTGTGCGTCTTCCCTCGATCGGAACTTCGCCAACAACGCCAGAAGTCTAACTATCAATTATGTGCGGCTAACGGTACCCCTATAGACACTTACGGCAACATAGAACTTAAACTCAATATTGGACTTCGTAGAGATTTTGTGTGGCAGTTTGTAGTGGCCGATGTCACGAAGGCAATAATTGGTGTAGATTTTTTATTACATTATAATTTAATCGTAGATATTAGTAATAGACGTTTAGTTGATAGCTTAACCAATGTATGTACTTTAGCCACTGTTGGTACAGCGGACGGGTTAATATACAGCGTGAAGGTTCTGTCTGGCTGTGGCAAATATAATAATTTATTTTCTGAGTTCCAGGGCATCGTGCGACCTACCGGTACACCTTACACACCTAAACACAACACTGTTCACCACATCCGCACCACTCCAGGACCCCCTGTGTCATGCTCACCCCGTCGACTAGCCCCCGACAAGCTGAGGATCGCCAAAACGGAATTCGAGGCTATGTTGGCAAACGGGACTGCTCGACCATCGGAGAGCCCCTGGTCGTCGCCTCTTCACCTGGCGCCTAAGAAAGACAACGGCTGGCGTCCATGCGGCGATTACAGGATGCTCAACTCTCGGACGATACCCGATAAGTACCCTATAAGGCATATACACGATTTTGCCCATAATCTATCTGGTTGTAAAGTCTTTTCAACAATTGACTTAGTCAAGGCCTACAACCAGATACCGGTATTTCAGAATGACATACAAAAGACCGCTATCACCACGCCTTTCGGACTCTACGAGTTTCCGTTCATGACGTTCGGACTGCGTAACGCCGGTCAGACGTTTCAAAGGTTTGTCGATGAGATGACTCGGGGCCTAGAATTTTGTTATCCTTACCTTGACGATTTTTTGGTTTTTTCTAAGGATGAGCTCGAACACCAGGAGCACCTCCGTCGACTCTTTACAAGGATGGAGGAATACGGTGTACTCATCAATACAGCCAAGTGCGTCTTCGGTGCTGAAGAGGTAACTTTTCTAGGCTACCACATCTCCCGGCAAGGTACCAAGCCTTTAGATAGTAAGGTGGTCGCTATTAAGGAGTTCCCGGTCCCGAAAACCGCCAAACAGCTGCGCAGATTTCTAGGCATGGTAAATTTTTACCGCAGGTTCATTCCTCATGCCGCTGTAATTCAAGCGCCGCTGAACTCCCTACTGACCGGTTCCATCAAGGCTTCGCAACCCGTCGACCTGAGTGGAGACTCGTTGAAGGCCTTCATCGCCTGCAAGGAGAGCTTGTGCAACGCGGCAATGCTAGCACATCCTGACTCGTCCTTAAAGCTAAGTCTGGTCACTGATGCCTCAGACACCGCCATCGGTGGCGTATTACAACAGTGTAGGGACGGACACTGGGAGCCTCTAGCATTCTTCTCGCGTAAATTGAGCCCGTCACAAACCAAATACTCACCATACGACCGCGAACTCCTTGCCATGTACGAGAGTATAAGGTACTTTCGGTATATGCTGGAGGCTACCCATTTTACCATATACACCGACCATAAGCCGCTGTGTTATGCGTTTCACGAACGCAAACATAACTGTTCTCCACGCCAACACAGACAACTAGATTTCATCTCACAATTCACCACCGATATACGACACATCGCAGGTAGAGATAACGTGGTCGCCGACACCTTATCCCGGGTGGACGAACTGTCAATGCCGGTTGACCTAGAACAATTAGCCGAACAACAAATTACAGACACGGAACTTGCTGAACATTTATCAGGCGAGACCTCACTTCGTCTCACTCGAATGAATGTCCCTGGGAGCCGTAAGGAAATGTATTGTGACATCAGTACACCGACACCCAGGCCATTCGTCCCTAAATCACTCCGACGTCAGGTATTTAGCTGCCTTCACTCGCTCAGTCATCCCGGAGCCAACACCACTGCCAAGCTCGTCGCGCAACGCTTTGTCTGGCCACTAATGCGAAAGCAATGTCGTGAATGGTCTAAGGCATGTTTGACCTGCCAGCGCGCCAAAGTCAATAGACACGTCGTTTCACCTCTCGGTACACACGACTTACCTTCGGCGCGTTTCAAACATGTCCATCTAGATCTGATCGGCCCATTACCACCTTGCGGTGATTTTCGGTATTGTCTTACAGCCGTCGATCGCTTCACGCGATGGCCGGAAGTTGTACCGCTTACCGATATCACAGCTGAGACAGTAGCCAAAGCGTTTATAAACTGTTGGGTGTCGCGATTTGGATGTCCTATAGAGATCGTAACCGACCGCGGGAGACAATTTGAATCGGCCTTATTCCAACAATTGTCGAAATCCATCGGTTTCGATCATCGAAAGACGGCCGCATATCACCCACAATGCAATGGCTTGGTGGAACGATTTCACCGGCAATTGAAGGCAGCTATCACCTGCCACGCTGATACGAGGTGGACCGAGTCATTGCCTTTCGCCCTACTTGGAATAAGGAGTGCTTTTAAGGAAGACCTCCAGTCTTCATCCGCGGAGTTAGTGTATGGTGAGACACTTCGGCTCCCCGGTGAATTTTTTGGCCATAATGTCGCGAACTATACGACTGACATGACAGACTTCTCAGCACGCCTAAAGTCATTCGCTGAAAAACTACGTCCGGTACCAACCCAGCACCACTCCACAAGACGAATTTTCGTGTATAAAGACCTAGCCACTTGCAGTCACGTATTTCTTCGGGAAGACGTGCTACGCGGCTCACTCCAACCGGCATACACAGGTCCACACGAAGTTCTTAAAAAGGGAGCTAAAAATTTTAAAATTCGCGTAAAGGGAAAAGATCAAACTGTAAGTATAGACCGCCTTAAGCCAGCCTACTTACTATTTGAAGACTCGGAAACTCCGCAACAGCCTATTGTGGAAAACGGACCTGGCCCGCAATCTAAGCCTACGGTCCCGGGCCATACTGTTACACGGACAACACGCTCTGGGAGGAAAGTCCGTTTCCCAGATTATTATCGCCCGTAGAGACGGTCTCTGGAGGGGAGTGATGTAGGTAACTCACTACATTTTCTACATTTATTATATTTATATATCAATATCTTATATATTACATTTAACAATATTTTAATGTATACTTATTTATTATATTTATGTTTATACCAACACGTACACGCACCACACACATCAGCTAATGCTGACACACCCCGTACATACATCACACAAACAACATTACATTATATTAAAATAAATATTAAATCCACAGACATCGCCGGGTCAAAGCGATAGTTAAGCCCAGCCTATTGTTCGTAGCCGGCCGCCCGGCCGATGCGATGCGCAAGCGCATCGCCGCCGCGGGCCACGCCAGTCGCTCTCTTGACGTTGTAGGCTAATCCGCGCTGCTTCCTTGCACCTCGATCCCAACGCGTAAACTTAGCGTATACCTTAGGATACCTAGATCTGTGCCTAGATTGTTGCTTGTGCTGTGTGAACTGGTATCTGAAGTCTCTTTTTCTCTTCTTCTGTGTATCTTTTCGTGTGCTTTGTGTTACTACTGTATAAACTTTCGTACGTACGGCTCTGTCTTTCTTTTCAATCACCCAGACCGTACACACCACCCAACACGGTACCCACCATGTACATAATCAACGGTGATTAAACTTGCCGTTCCCGTGTAACTATGAACGTCGGTTAACATTTCAGTCAAATCTTTTTGTCTTAAAGAACTTTAACTTAACTTAAGCATATTGCACAATTAATTATTTCACTATTATCATATATCACATCACATCACCAGGTTGATCGGACGAGAAATCTAATATGTGAGATAAGGAGCACGGTGCAATCCATATACGACCCGCTTCTAGCTGAGCTAGATGTGTTCGACGTTCAACTGACGCTGAACCAGCCCTCGTACACGACACTAGGGATGTACAATTTGCGGAGATCACTCGTTCTTAACGTGAGTAGTACGAAGAGTAAACTCTGATAGTTTTCATCATCGCACCTATTTCTGATGCAATATATGTAACTACGTATGTATGTAGCTACGTTATGGTTTCATAGGTGTGGTATAAATTTCAATTATCCGAATATTTGAAACATTCCATCTCGGTCGAGAAGTAAAACCGAGGGATATTACGGAGGTGGCTTTATAGAAACTGGAGTTGAGCTTGGAGGTGTAAAAAGGAGTTAGGATAACTCTTAAGAGATGGGGTAACCCCAGAATGAAGTAATAATTTCAATTATATTACCCTCTTTAATCCGATACCCATAATATATGGGTGTCCTTATAATGGAGATAATTCACAAATTCCACATTATATAAGAAATTAATTCAAGTAGTGTTAATATCAAATAGTGTTAATGTCAAATCATAATATGATTAACAAATCATATTATGAACAATAGAGAACAGTATATATTTATATACTTAATATGTTTATTAATATGTATTTTGAGGTACTGTGATTAAGTAGCAAATTGTATTTTATAAACACAAGTTGTAACTTTCGGCTGACTCACAAATAACATCCCTCCAACACTTTGTACTAACGAAGCATCAAGTATGTCGGTCTAGACACGTAGCTGGGGCATCAGAGGATCATTTGGGTGCAGCAAAAACTGACAAATCTAATTTTTAATCGTTTATTGAAATGCATACAATGCCATTAATAATGGAAAATTTTATAAGTGACATAAATAGAGAATATAAAAGCTGTACAAGAACTTATTTTGTGATGAAACGCTGTCATGTTGTTAATTATTGCTTATTGAAAGACGTTTTTTTCTTCCAGTTCTCTGCTGATTTTATAAAAATATGTTTTTCTTATAGATGATATAAAGCTAAATAAAACACCAGTAATGCGATCGTAATCCTGTGACTAAGGGTTGTTTCCATTAATACCGTTCTTAATTACAGATGACGGTGGTCATCACTATCTACGTAGTTTTCCAGTAGTAACTACGTAATTATATAAGCAATACTGTATCCACTTAAGAAATAAAATTCACTTCGATTAAAAATGTAATTGTTTGTTTAATTATATTGCTTAAACTTACTTTATTTGTTAATTTAATTAGAAGTTTTAGAATATAAATATTATTACGATTAAAATTAACTTGGATAGAATTATTCGTATTTCGACTGCAGCGCCACCACCTTCACTCCTATTTTTTCGTATCTCGCCGGGGACGCTGCTTGTTTGAGACGCGTAGGAAGACTGATACTAATGAGACTTATGAACTTCCTACTTAGTTTTCACGAACGACTACGACTCTCTTATACACATGTTCATGGGCATACGACTAATTTTGATTATCTTCTGCCCTAATGGAAATATTAAATGCATTCCACATTAGCTTCACGGTATAACCATGAACGAATTGCATTGCACGTGCAATTGCATGTGCAATTAGAGTGCAGTGAATGCAGTATTATTCAAACATATGCGATTTTAAAATCAGTATTATGCGATAGATAATCTTATTTTGGTAATCCAAAATTCGACAGAATTATGCGATAACTATACCATAATGTTTATAATGGATTCATCCACCAGGCTTTTGAGACCTACTGCTGGACATAAGCCGCCCCTAATAGCGCCACTTAAACCGAACTTCCGAATACAACAGTTTCCCTATGTATTCTTCATAGATCCACCCGGTCGGCGGGTGAGTTGTGCTTGTGCTTGCTTTTTCTTTTGTTTGTTTCATTTTCTTTCTTTATTTTTTTTCTTCTCTAGACTTCTTTCGGTCGCTACTCGAGATTTTCTACCCAACCGGTTATTAATTTATGTAATTTTTGGGGTAATTGACTATTCACTAATATAATGGGTAGACATTGATAGATTGCGGTAAGCATCAGGCGATAGGCGTCTGTTCTATAATTGGTTCATTTGCAAGAAACT
>DWOQ01000791.1:0-10377 GCA_018251115.1 Codatractus alcaeus
AGAAGACTATGATGGGGAAGGGAGGAATGGTTTTGGTCCCCGTTTCCGGGTTCCTTGACCGTCCGCCTTCGCTAGTGAGAGGGAAGGTTACGGACTCAGCGAGTAGAAATGTACTCCGTTGCAAGTTATTTATAACAATAATGATGTTATAAATGCAAGTAACTTTATTAGTTCGAAAAAAATTATCCATTAATGATTTAATAATATTTGCACAAACATTTGGTGATTTATAAAAGCCATCCTTCAAAGGCTTACATTTGAAGCAGGATCTCTATTTTGGAAATTCAAAATTAATATCCCCTGACGGTCCTAACTGCTGTTGAGGATTCTGTGTAAGTTATTCACGAATTTCTAATGATGACAAAAGAAAATTACCCATATCAGCCTTGTTTTTGAATGTGTAGGTGCAGCCTGGTCTTCTGCAGTGGAAATGCGTGGTCCTCTGACCAGCGAAGACACAGTGTGGTGCCGAACAACTCTCAGTGGCTCTGAATCTTTGGAAACCTTCCTGAAGTATCGCTGAGTCCTTGCGGTGATAGTTTGCGTGCATTTGCACATCTGAGGTGGATATGTATACCTGGAAAAATAGGGAAACATTATGAGATTTAGCTGAGTAGACTGAAAATTTTACGGAGATATCTAATTGATTTTTTTATTTTTATTCTTCATAACAAATGTAGAATGCCCTCATAGTGTGATCATTGACCATTGAGAACCCTATTTACATTTTCGAATATCTCAACAGTAGTAGTAAACTATCTTATAGTAAACTATAGTAACTATCTAGGAGACTTAACTGTTTAGTTACTTGTACTTTACACAATCAAATCATACCTTATCACAGCCATCTTGGATGCAGTGGTAGTGGGTCTGACTCCTATTGTGGGGACATTCGGTAAACCGTTCCGAGCAGTCGTCTAAAGGTGAGTATCTCATGAAGCCATGAGCGAGAGACTCGTCACGTTTCTTGTGCCACTGGAAAAAAAACACATTACTATACAGATATCTCATCATGAGTAGATGCTTATTTAATTTGATCAATTGATTAAGGATAGAACCCTTCAAGTTTGATGAAGAACCGACAATGTTTGGAGATAAGTACCATATACCAGTAGAAACTTGTCGGGGATGTGGTAATGTGGAAAATTAATGGTAAAAGGATAGCAAAGTATATGTGGCTCTTCTTCTCTATTAGTACTTAAATTTACGAAATAGTTTATTACCTGTGTATTCATTCGGTTACAAAAAATAAACTTAGCGATAAGGCAGATAGCCTTATGTAATTTAGACACCATCGCATTAGGACATTTGCAATACTAGAGACGTCGCTAGTATATCAACGGCTTTGAAGGAAATGTCGTCTTACACCATTATTAGAAGCCTTGTGTCATAGCGTTCTGGCAATACCAGAGTATTGTAGAATTGTTACGTCAACCAAAATAGCAGTTACATATGTCTTTTTTCTTATTAAAACATTATATTCTGAATGTATTACGAATTTACGTAAGGGGAAAACGCCAAAATCTGCAGGCAAATAAATGACCTATTATTAAACAAAGCTGTAATATAATTACCTTGAAATGTCTGATCATCTCCTCCTTCTTGCAGAAGACCCTGGCAGTGCAGTCCATGCAATGGAAGTGTTCTCGATAACCCAAATCCTTGCAGTATGATGACCCACATTCTAGAGTCGAGCTATACCTGATTAAGAGAAAAAAATTTTAGAACCCATTTCAGTATTAGTCAACATGGACTAAAACATGATAGGTGTCTTTGGTCTGACTAATAAAAAATCTTACATTTGTTTGAGATTAAGATTCATATACTTGGAGCATTCCAACTTAGTCCTCAAAGGTAGTAACGGCACTGTAATTAACTTCAGTAGATTTACGGTAAGAATGTCGGTATATTTAAAGTTAGACAAACGTTCATAGACGGTAATATCAAAGGTAATATATCGCTACTTCTATTTCGTAAAAGAATAAAACGGATCTGACACTGCCGTGTAATTATCTACAAAATCCAATGTTAAATCAGTGTCGTAGTTTTTATTACAACTTCTGTTAACAAATACACAAACGATTGTATAAAAGATAACCGCAAGGCAACGCCTAATGCCATTAGCTTTTCGGTAAATGTCGTAATTGCTTAATGATAAATGTTATATACCTTTTGACGTATCTAGAGTAATCGACGGTCGTCTGCATAGAGTTCTTGCGAGCCTGGTCCAGATGATTCAACGCTGACAGCAGACCTTCACAAAAAACCAGAATACGTTGATACACAAAAAACTTACATTATGCTAATACCCAACGAAACAACAATAACTAACGATACGTTCAACCATTCCTTTTCCTTCAATCTCATTCTTTTGTTTGGAACAGCCAAATCACCGCCATGCATCATATTCAAAACGAACAATGTACTGTTTTCATCGTGTAGGAAATATTTAATAACCCCCAAGTCACTACAGACATAACCGGCGCGTTTACGTTTCCGTTTCGATTGCTCCAAGTTTTTAGTTCAAAAAGAACTTAAACGTCACGCTGCTTGTGAAACCGGCCCCTCCCCGTATCAAGTTTTGGTGTATCAAATAAATTATTATGGTAATTAATCAATGTTTTCTCCTAGTCACTCTGGAGCGCTCGCCATTGTGAGTGATCGTTGACTCTACTACGTCTGCGTACATTACATCACAAAAGTGTTTTTGTAAATCAACTCTTTTAACATGCCGGTAGATTTTATCAGTTAATAAAAACTGTTCTGGTACCTATCGGCGCAAAATTACTATTGCTCTAGATTTGTTTGAAATATTAAGCTTTATAGACACAGCAACAACTTTCAACGGAAATTGTGTTCGTCGTGGTCTCGAGGGGCACAAAATTTAAGGCAAGACACTTCTGCACGCGTCGCTACATGGTCCACACAGTCATAGATCGTGTATGTCGTATCGTATTGTATTGAAAATTCGGATTATTTGTGTAGGTACCGCTCCGAACTCGTATTTAGACACACTCTATGTCGAAATCCCACCTCTGCCTTTTTTACAGAAACGTTTTTGAAAGACCGAATTAATACCTATACTTATGTAGATTAGCGTTCACAACACAATGGAGGTTAACATACTGCTTTATAATTTGGTATGTTACATAAGTCGTGCATGAATACTCGTGATTGTAATAATAGGTGAGGTTTTAGTGAGAGCAGGTTATTATTAATGAAGGAGAGAGATCATGGTATGTTCGATAGTTGCTTGTTTCTAGCCAGCGTTAATGGCTCACGATTTTGTAAGAGATTGTGCGAAAACGATATAGAAAAGTGTTGTGTATTGTCGATACGTTGCCGATCAAATTTATGGTTCTTAATTCGTATAGATTCGAGATAGACGATAATGAAATGATAGTGATTGACGAATTGTGAAACTGGATCGCGGAGCCTACATTATCTGCCAATAAGCCTTGTAATTTATGATATGGTACGTCGGTCGTTTGAACTGCTTTCTTCGAGATTTGTAGCATTAAAATTAGCATTAAGTTATGCACATTTTACGGTAATCATTCACAGATATGTATGGTGCTTTGTTCGAATTAACGTATGAACGTAGTGATTTATTATGTGATATAATGTACGAATATCGTAATAACCTAAAATATAATTTTGATATTTGCTATTAGTTATAGGCATATTTATTTCAACAGAACCCGTAGGTATTTATACACGTGCGTATTTATAGACTCACATTGTTACATGTGTTGTTTATTGACTATTATACTTTAATTAAAGTTAAATTTTTATATGTGGGTATGATGAACCAAATTTGTTTTTTGTAATCTAAAATGTAATCTTAAGTAACAGTGAGAACTATAAGTTCCACACCTCCAACAAATTGCCCGGCCGAGCGTTAGACGGACGTCTAATTTTCTCAAACGTAAATTTACATTTTCTGATTTGACGGAACGTTTGTGAGATCCAAAATGAGTCGATGGAGAAAACAAAAAAGACAATGGATGTGCGCCGGAGACCGCATCAGATAATGTTGGTTCGACATAATAAACATTTATAATACGAAGGTGGTTTTTTAGGAAATTTCGTAAGATATTGTGCCGGCTCATTCAACCGAAACAATGGGGTCCTCATAATGTTCAACATAATGGGTTTTTGAATTCACTCAATGGAACCACGCGTCGCGATCGACGAAAGTTCCTTCGAGTTATGATTCACAGAAATCTGGGTGTGTTACTTCCTTCTCCGAACTGCTTATTCTTTCTACGGCTACCGGGTCGGCTACCGTGTTTTATTCAAATATTACAACACAATGATTCAATCAATTTCCGATTGAACAAATGGTCGCGGTTGACCCGCTTGAACCACGATGTTTTAAGACTTCAACATTCGTCTTTTATAGATTAGATAGTATATGCTCAATTGCCCAACCTCTTAATTGCGAATACGGCAGATGCGATTGACTCCAAGATAACCTGCTTGACGGATAAGCTACCAGATACCTACTTAATCAGTGCGCGATTTTGTCAAGTTTTTTGCGCAGGTTTTGGTAATTTAGCTAGAGGTTAGCCACCTAGTTGATAACATTTAATTAGTATGTACTATGAATTATAAATTGAGATTAATTAAAAATTGTAATACAATATCATTATCGATGATAAGTCGAGTTTGTACGAAACAATGAACAAAAGTAATTTATTATGATGAGATTCTAATTATAATCCTCATCTAGTTCATTGAACAGAAACATGGCCAAGAAAAATAGATGACCATACCGAGAGAGCACAAAGTATCGATTTATAAATACCGAGGCATAAAAAGGTAGAATCTGGTAATTCTACTCTTGACATTCCGAACATAAGATGAAATACATTTACGGAATCCATAACTCATAAATACAAACACAAAAAAGGCATGGCTGATGAGGCAAATGATAATAATAACAATTCTGTAGCTCGGTTCACACGTTTTACCCGTTATTTTGTGAGACACTTGCGACCACTAATATCAGATTTTTTGCCTTTAATCCGTAACTGACATTTGCTCGGCTAAAATTTTTGATAAATGTCATTGCGATAACCATCTTTTTGATCTAATTCCAGATTTCATATTAATTCGGTAGAGTCCTAACTGTAAAGTAAATATCAAGTTTAATTTATTCACGTTCTATTATGCATATTATTTTATATTCGACTACCACGGTGGTCGAAGTTGAATGTTTTCTGTAAGTTATGAGAAAATAATCACCATCTCATAATACCATCTTAACCTTAATTCTGATAATGGATTTTGTATTAGCAAAAGCCGGTATTGTTTAGATTAGACGGACTTCTATTTACTTTTCTATACAGATAATAACTATAAGTTTTATTTAAATAAACTTAATACTAATCACAATATTTAATTGTAATCAAACTAGTAAGGATGAAGGATCAAAAAAATACGAAGAAAATGTAATAGAGGGGATATCTAACATATAAAGAAAACAACACTTATGTGGATGAGAGGCGACAAACACCAATACATTGAATAGACATCAAATTAATTGGTATGGCATTAAAGATAACCATAATATACAATTCTATGAATTAAGAATTACGGCCTATTACATCATTATCGTCTAATAAACCAAATATAACTCTGTCAGGTATACTATTGATTCCTGTATAAAAACTTTTTTCAACTGTTCCGTCATCCATTATATCTAGATTATTATCAAAAGAGTTCAATAACTGCATCACATCAATTCTTACATCCGTGCCTCCTCAGTGCATCTTCCATCTCAATTGACATTTATTCCCTGCAAGTATCTCTAAAATGTAAATGCGGTTACACACACTCGTGGACCCTGATATGATTGTTACTGCCTTAGTTTCAAATAACTTTCAACCTTGTGTCTTGGTACTAAGAGAAATTTAAGATGCCCAAGACGCATTCATTGTTTGCTCTGCGCGTACGCCTAGTGTAACTTGACACGTGATATTGATTGCGTCGATAACGTTTGTTATTGAGAAGAAAGTTCATGTTATGTTGGTGTGGTGGTGTAGTAAATTTCATAGTGGTATGGAGGAGGTAATGAGGCGGGGCGATGGGTTTACGGGCGAAGATGGGTATTGACATACGCGCAGATCAACTGGACCTGCTTGGGCCCAATGGTCTATTAAATGGTGTTTAATGTGATGAATGCGATCTTAAATGTTTATTCGAATGTGTTTCGAATGTTTTTCGAGTGCGTTTAAAGATCATTGATCTTAAACAAGATCATTAAACACACACAAAAAATACTTAACACGTTTTACGATTAAATTACGACGTGCAGTAAAAAATCTGTTGGGCACATTGTCAGAAAACGAAATCTGTAATATTTTATTATCATGAGTATTTTGACAGGAAAATGGATCTGTGTATAATTAAACACTAATTTTGGGAATAAATTTTGCCAAAATAAAACAAAATTTGTAACCGATTCGACGAATTCTAAAAGAGTAATCATACATATCCTCGAATCGCGTGATATACACAAAAGTAAATACAAAATCTTATATGGAAGTTCCTGTATAACTAATTGAATCAAAATAGAATCTCATGCCCGATTTGTACGAGCCAAAGATGAATCATTCTTTGTAACATTACGTCAATGTGTGATGACCATCGTAATGCCATTGAAGCACCAAATCGAACGCATTATGACCTTTATGCCTTTCGAAATAAGATTATCATTAACGGATGCTCCTTAAAGGGATTGCAGTAATAAATTTGTAGAATAAGTAACTTTTTATTAGAATATTTCGTTGAGATGTGCCGATAAGCGCGTCTGGCCACATTTCCAACGTTCGATTACGTATTGTTGATACGAGATTGGAAATAAGTATTAAACGTTTTCCTGTGTAGATTAAATTCTTTATTTTGCACCTTGGGATTTATATTTTCTGAGAATTCTCAACTATTCCCACTAGAAATTTAATCAGTTTCTTGAACGCTGATGAACCCTTGGCTGTTGTTAACGATCATTCTGACCAGTTGATCAGTTGGCTGGAAAAGCCAGACATTAGTCATAACCAGCATTGTACTTCAGTACTTAATTATGTACATTAAGTATGTAATGTCCATTAATTACTTGCCGATATGATTGGAGACGTTTACACAGCCCGGGCGGTCATAAACTCCGGTCGGCGGATGAAAGAGCGCAGATAATTATGAACGTACGCATGCGTAGATCAAATCGGGATCCATCGATCGATAAAGGATCTAGATATGTTGCCGGCGATCATGCTCTATTAAGGATCACGATAGCAATTGTGTGGTGATAGCGATTGACATTGTCTGGTGAAAGAATAATGATTACATTTATTGCACAATTTCTCGAATTGCATTTAAAATTAGCTTTGTCGGCTTGTTTTAATAAAAACATAAATGCTTTAATATTTCTAGTTAAGTAAATTTAACGTTTTGATGATACCATCATTAAATATAAATTTTTGGTTAACATTTATTTGTGTTTGGTTATAATCAGTCTTCAACCATAAATTTCCTTAATCCGACCGGTTCACATCGTGATAGAAATCACACCGTAATCACAACACGTAGTCGTCAATCCGTGTAAATCTTCGGCTTTGTTCGGGCATCTCCGCCCCGCCCCTCCCTGCGCGGTGATTGGATTAAATGATTCCGCATGATCTTGTTTGGTTTTTGCTCTGTTTACGCTGTCTTCTGGTTGATGGTTCGTTGGTTTTGGTTTGTTTTCGAATCGGAATCATGCCTGGTAGTCAATTAGAGCTTAGCAAAGGCTTCTTTTTGGTCTGTTAGCTAATTTATATTTTATCCGCATTCGGACGACACATTGTGCAATTAGGAGCTTTTATTGTGCCGTGTATAGCTAAGATTGAATTATTAAGCTCGGTATTTAAATTTAAGGATTGTATACCTTTAATGGATTTATTACTGACATTTGAGTTTTGATTTTGAATGTTTTATTTACGAAGTTTCCAGTTACTTTTGACTATTATAAGTGCGATTTATGTTTAAGTCGTTTCGAAATCTATTTAATTCAAATATTTAAATTAGATATAATTAATATAAATCTATCATTATCTTACTTTTATTTCACTGTTATGTTTCTTAGAGTAAAAAGGAAATAACACTGTTTTCTAGCGTCTTAGTGTTATTAGATTCAAACACTTAAAGATAGTGTGAAAAATAAAAAGAATCATCACAATTATCATTTATTTCTAATTAATGTGACGCAGAAACAACTGAAATCGTGAACTTTTGATTGAAACTCCGACCTCGAACTCATCTTTTTAATATTCTGAGATCTATAAACATTTCCAATTGCGTTCCAAATTGCGAATTGAAAGCGGTCGTGCTGCGTACATATTTCTCCATTTCTACATGTCATCTAACCACTATTGTGCCGATGTTGGACTCGGTTCGTCTCTCAGAGAGAACTTACACTCTTCAGTTTTATTTTACAGAACATTCATATGGTTTCATTACATTTTCTATCACCGTTAATTTGAGTGATATTATTTTCTAGTACGCACATAAGAGTCTAACTGAGTGTAAGTGACATACGTGACTTAAGTGACTTGGGTGTAAGAGGTCGAATTTCAAATAATACTATCACTATACCTACATGTGATAACGTACAAGTTAACGCACGTCAACCAACCTCGTATGGTTGACGTTACATGATGTTAACGTCGCTTTCGAGTCTTTGTCTTTCATTTTGATTTATGGACTTATTCGAGGCCCGTTGTAATGTTTGTCGAAAGTTCGGACAACGTCTTGTTGCATTTTTGTTTCTACTAAACACTGTTAATTACTTACTCTCCAATTGATTAATATATACATATAATACTATGAAGTGTCTGTTTGTCTTTGTTGTAAATATCAAAGCAAAGGTTTTTCTAAAATCATAAGGATACTTATAAGAAAAATCCAATTTAAAAAAATCTGATTATTTGAGGTAAAATTAATAATGTTAGGCTATGAAGTGGGCTGAAGTGATTGAGAAAGATACTAAGATACCCGACTAATGACCGCTCTTAGGTAAAACAGATTCAGGTGGCTCTTGAAGAAGACAGTGACTTACAAGATTCAGATTAGACTGCCTTCAGATGTTTAGTATCAGGCAATTTTTTGCTTTCATTAGATTTCAATACAAATTTCTCTTCACCATAGACGTAGGAAATCCAGTAATAGACAGGACCTACAAGATCAAATCCGTTCAGGCTATTCTCGAGGACGTAATTAATAGAAAGCCCCAGCGTCTAGATAAAGACGTCAGAATGGACAGATAACATTCCGGCAGAACTGATCTATTAGATCTCTGGTATCAAGCTGCGTTAATGTGAGCCGTAATGATTTTCTACGGTTTCTGTTAATAAATTTTACAGGAATTATGCGAATGAATCAGAATTCGTGGTTTTAATACATTTATTGGCCAAGGAATGGTAGATCATTCGTGGTTTTTCGAAAAAAAAAATTCTAACTGAAACGATTTTAGTAAGAGTGATATGGACCTCTGATTATGAAATTTGATTATGTTAATAAAATGCGTCAAGTGTGAGTCGGTCTCGTACACTAAAGATTTCGTATTACCGTTATTAAGATGGAGAAAAAAATGTCAAACAAAAATACGTATGTACAAATACCGTCGGACAAAATCCTACGATGTTACCCTACACGTGGGTACTATCAAATCGCTTCAATGGGAAAACATGTGGCGCGGGTACTTATAGGTAACATTTGTATTACTTAAAGCTTCTATTTTATTATTAATCGTTATTATTATTTGTTGCTTAGCAATTTCAGGTTTCTTCTTATTATGTCCATACGATACAACCCTGTGACAGACAGACAGATGTACAGACGGACAAGGGCGCTTTAGTAATAGTTAGCATTCTTTGGGTTCGGAATCCTAAAATTGCAAGAATATTTTATTACAAGGTAACTACTAATATAGACCGAAAATACGCTCTCAATGCAAAAAAACAGCCTGCAACTTCAAAAATAAAAAACAAATACAAGTATTTAATAGTTTTCTTAGAACATGCTGATATAAAGGGCAACGCACACTGATCGATTGACCGCGTCGGCATTAACCAATCGATTATATCGATTATCGATAATCGACTTTTTGTTTATCTCCAATCGTTTCACGCAGGTGATAATGTCCGGTGCATTCTTAACGAGCTTATAATGTTTAAAATACAGAACACATCAATTTAGACCATTTTCGTACTTATTCCAAAGAGATAAGGCCCAAGAAATGCACAGTGAGCGAAAAGTAAAAATGTCAAAATTTGACACTAAAAATTAAATCCTATGTCACGATTGTTAAGCGTCAATTCAGAATAAACTTCAGTAACC
>DWOQ01000792.1:0-10373 GCA_018251115.1 Codatractus alcaeus
CTTTCCTATTAAGAACTGTTAAATTGATATTTATTATACTTAGCCGTGATATCGATGCCTCCCACGCGGCCCTATCTTTATCAGCTGTATTATCAACTTTATGCCTCGGGACAGTCTCATAAACCTAGGTTATAAAGAGTAAAAGTCCTCAGCTTTTCTTATAACGTCAATTACTTGGTTCGTGAGCCCTTATCGTCCGTGTCTTCGGTCGCTATCTGAAAGATTTACAGGTAGTGGGAAGTCCGGCTCGAAGGACCAAGATACCATCCGCTGCGCTTTGTTGTGTCTAATTGTGGGTACTTAGCAATTACAATGACTTGCGGTTTAAAAGAAACAGTTTTTATTTTGGTGCAAGCGTTGCGTTGATTTGCAAAATTATTATTTTTTTACTTGGATTTAATCCTTTGTTTACTAGCGAAGTAAAAGACAATACTATTTTAAGCAGCTTGTCTATTTTAAAAAGCAAATGTAGGAGTAGTGGACAGAGACGTTGCTATTTATATTTTCGAAACAAAATAAGCTACTGAAGATATTCTAGTGGAGGTACAACGACTGCTCGCATAAAATCTGCATACAAAGCATAGAACGAAAATAAAAGCAAAATGGACACTGGTATTTATTGAATAGTAGCTTCGGGCCGAGCTTCGCCCACGTAGATTAAAGGGATATTTAGTTCCTGTACAGCTCATGCAACTTTAGTCCTAGGTTCATGCGTCAGTGGTTATTTAACAACAATAGCAATAGTACGTAAGATAAATTATAAGGAAAATATTAAAGTGTGTGTAAATAACGTGGTATTTAATTATTTATGACAACACGAAACCGCGATACTTTATGAGTTTTTGTGGTCTTGTTGAGAAGTTCGAAATAAGGAAAATTGGATGAGGATGATGAATTTAGGAATCTTCATAAATATAGTCATTTAACAAGACAATGTACACTGGTATAATTAAATTTTAAAATATCTCTCGACTGATGATGAAGAAGATCTGACGATCTACAAACGACTGAACTAATTTTCGTGAATAAGAACTAAACCTTTCTCTATAAAACCGCTTCAAAATAACTTCATCAAAATCAATTCATCTATTTGATAGCTTCGATGCCACAGATACAGACATACAAATAAATAATTTAGCACATTGTTATGAAATATGAACTAAATGTAAATTTAATATTTGTTGACTCGTAAAAGCACTATACGCTGTAGACAAGCGATGAGCTATGGCTTCTGGTTGTATCTGGTTGGATTTTATGTATCGAGGTTTATCTTTGTGACTGTATTCAGGCCTTGGTTTAGAGTGCCTGGTGGATCGAGAACCCTCGGGGCATCGTTTTGCTTTATTTGTGCTCAACTAAATTTATTTCTGATTGCTAAATTTATCGCTATAGTTAGATAAGACAAGAAATGAATTAAATTCGGTGGTCGTTTAATTTAAACTAAACGAATGGTACGTATATTTACTGTTTTCATTTTATCAAATCTTTTAAAGCTAAGCTAGCAATATTAAACTTTTTTAATAAAGTGTAAGTACATAGTAACAAGCATATAATTCACCTTGTGGTAAGCAGTTACTAGTGCCGATGGGCATAATAATCTAGCCCGAGTAAGATTGGAGCCCAAGTGAGTTGATCCTTGATGTCCAAGTCGGAACACACCTTGCAAGTATGTCTTACCACATTTAAAGCAGAGTAAAGCAGAGCAACGAATCACTCAAGCTTTTATTTATCATAAATGAGATCCTCTTTCGTTTTTTGAATTTCCACAATTTTCCCATATAAAAATCCCGATTTCCTTCTCCCAAATTTAATTTCCGTTCTATATAAAAGAACGATGAATGCAACATATAGTAGAAGTAGGATATCAGATTTCGGATATTGAAACGTTATAAATTATTGCTTTACACAATAAATAGCTTATCAAATTCAATAATATGTTTAATCTCATTCCTTCAGAAATTGGCACGTTGAAAAAAATAATCTTCAGCTCGGTAATATTAGTATAGATTAATTTAAGAATTCCTGTAGGAAGCATACAAGCATCAATGATGTGAAAAAAGCATTTCTCATGACCTCATTAGTTCTATATGGACTACCTACATCTCCATTGATCATAACATCTGCCCACTTATAACCGTCCGCATTGGCGTTATAAAAGGGACGATTGATACTAAACGAGCGAATGATCAGATCTGGTAGGCTAACAGGAAACCGCATTTCAGTTAAGTATCGGTGTTGCACAAAGTGCATCGCCCTTTTTTAACTCCTTTTAAGGAGCGTGTAACTGCACACGTCCATACAGTGCAAACGGTTAAGAGGTTTGTGCACTGTCCACCTTCGTCTACCTAAAGTACAAACGAAACCGTATTGACTGATGTTTCTGTTATTATATAATTATAAACTAATTTATTCTGTTTTCGTTAAATATTTTTGTTATTGGATATCAGAATTGTCACAATTTTAAATTAATTGTATAAAACACTTAAGGATCGCTGGATTCTCTAGATGGTTTAATATTAGCGTCTACATGGAAAATCTTATTTAAGACGTAAGATATGTATGCGCATTTTGTTTGATTAGGCAATAGGAAAGGACGGTGCGTAGATCTCTTAATGAACAGGAACTAGACTGGTTTGGATGACATCGCCCGCCTGGTGTCACAAAAAGTAGGATCCGCTCACAAAAACCGTGTCGCAAGTCTTCCCATGGGATAACGGACTACCCTGTAAGATGTTATCGGTTTTCTGTTTATTGTCCACAGTAACCGTATGTGATCGATTATCTTATTTTAAGATCGATGCTGTTGATTGGTAATCTTTGAGTTTCCGTTAACGAACGAGTCTTGTTCATTGAATGAACATTATGCAAGACGATCCAGTTTCTAGAGGTTCCAGGATTTCGTTCTTTGGTAAGATTTTTATTTTCAAAAAGTATGTCATCAAAGATTTATACTTTAAAATTCAAACCTTTAAATACTTTAATAAATTCAAATTCTTTAAATACTACTAAGTGAACCCTTACAGCTAATTTCTAAACTGGAATTTTGTTTATTGTTATTTTATCAAAAAAATTGCATTGCATTGCATTTTTACATTGAATTTCAATCCTTTTTACATTGATATCAAGACGAACCTCGCAACAAGTGGATGGCACTTGATTTTCAGTAAATCCATATTCATCAATCTATCGTAATCGACAGCGTGTTCGTCATTTAGCATATACATGACACGCTCAAGTCGACAACATCGTATCGTGTTTACAAACACTTTGAATTTCCTTCGCCTTTGTCTTGTAAAGAGTAATCTGCAGCAATCAGCTGTTATTGTCCTTATTTAATGTTCTTTAATTTGTTTTTGTCTAAAAAACAACTTAACAATATATTCAATAGATCTACTTACTATACATCCAAAAGTGTTGAGAAGTATTTGAATATTTTGGTGGTATTTGCGTAGATAAACTAGTGGGCTATCATCGTCATCAAAACTTTTGTCTTTTAAGCTTTTGTTACTTGAATTTAAGATGTTTATTGTAGAATATTATATGAATTGTTGTTTCTCGTATATAATAAATAAGATAGTCTAATTCTTTTCGTCTATGCGACGCGATGGAGCGTGGCGATAGGGCGCTGTAGTAACCGCATGCGTATCGTGCGCGCGCGCAGCGTCATCAGATAGCTTGCGACATGCGCGCTTCTCCGAACGACGCGAGCGCCTGTCGAGTGATGCTTTTGTACAGTTCAATAACTACATTACTACATGCTCAGTCTTTTTTAAGGAGGGAAATGGCTGTTTTTGTCTATCTACATGTCACAGACGTAACGAACAATTATGCAAATTCTAATGATTTGTAAGTTTTATAGTTTCTTGAAAGGTTCAAATTGCACTCAACGTGTCAAATATCTTGTCTCGATATTATACTAAAATAAAATTGAAGTGAATGACTTTAAATACTAAATAACTATATTTTGTAACCTCACATATTTACATACTTGAATCAACGACACAATAATTCTTTTATTTTATGTAAATTTATTATCCAATATATATAACAAAAATATGCTAAATAATTTTACATTTCTTGCGTTTACGAAATGACAACCGTTTATAACTGTAAACATATCTAGTTAACAAATAACTAATATACCACTTATTGTTCTAAGATGTTCTGAATAGCATTAAAAGTTCACAAACGTTACAGAGTATCGAATAACCAACAACGGTTACACGCAACGCTAGTTATTTATTGCGGGCGCGCTCGGCCCGCTCTCGACGACACGGGATCTCCAGTCGGTGCAAATAAATTATTGGTCTACACCAGCCTTGCCAGATCTCCTTTCCACCTAGACAATGAACACAGACAAACACAACGCCCAGAACATATCGACTCAGTTCCCTACAACCGACACTGTGTCGCTATTCGTGTCTCAGTTGCGTCCTTTTTCACCAAACACCTTAATTAGATCTTCGATAGTTCAGTTGTTTATTACGTGCTCCATAATGAAGATTTAGCTCACGGCTTCTAGAATCGTTGCTCTGCGAACAAAGGCCAGTTTTCGCGGCCGTTTATTATTTTGACAGATAATCGCCAGCATCCGAGCAGGTAGTCGGCCGGTGTCATCTTTTTGCGACGTTGCCGTATTGTTTTCTTGTTACGAGGCAATTAACCGCTCGGTAGTCTTCACGTCCCTTTTATCAGAGGTATGGACGTCATAATAATGTTTATTTATCGTTTCCCATATCGTAAGTCAAATGCCATCATCTTTAGTCGTCAGTTATGAGGTACATGATGATTTAAGTCAGGTTGTACAGTATTTTGATTTATAGTGATTTTAGACGTAAGGAACTACAAAGGCTTGCAATAAATATGCTGAATTTATCATGGTGCATAAGTGCATCCACCTCGCTTCAATCTGAGGTCAGTGCGTGGGTGTGAGCAGGGAACTTGAATCGTGAAGCCTCCCACGCGGCCTCACAAAATACAGGTTCGTTTCAACTTGAATCTTGGCTATATTCAATGTGTTTATTGTTATTCGCAGGAACGCAACGATTACATTTAAATAAATTGTGTGAAAATCAAATTCTTATTGGTTAGCTTGATGCGCTATCTCAAGAGAATTACTCAACTTTTTCGGTCTTACTCAGAAAAGGGTGACATGCCGAAGTGGGAAGAAAATGGTAATTCCTTATCAGTATACATTATACGTTGGACACTACATCGTGTATCCATGAATATTTTAGATCGGTGTCCCGTAGATTATTTTCCCACAAACTAATGTAACAATATTGGGCGAGATAATAAAGGAAATTGACTTCGTTACATCGAAATTAATAATGTGGGCGCGAGTGAGTTTTACTCCACGAAAGGCATTTTATATTTGTATTTGAATGACACCTTATATTTGGTTATACGAAATTGAATGATCTTAAAGTTCATTCAAATTACTTTTATTGGTTTCTTTTGATGTCAGGTTTGTTTATTTAGGTTTCTACATAAAATATAATATATGATACAAGTCGTTTCTTAACCGCTTGGTATTCATTCGGATGTGTCTTGGTCTGATGGATATATATCCTATCTGAATGACATGTGAATTAAAAGAGCTTTTATGTTTGGAAATTCATGCATTCGGTCCTTATGCGGAAAAATTTTCAACTTTATCTCACCGTGAATCCTGGCAGCCTGTCAGGAATGTTGGTATTGATTTCTGTATCTGATGCATTCTTCTGATCTGATCTCTTTGAATGAGATAGTAATTACGATTTATTTTTTAAATTAAATTAAAAACTAAATTTAAACATTCTGATTTCTGATTTTTTAAATTTAGGTCTGTCTAAATTTTTTTTCAATTCGTTCAAATTTTATTTCAAACTTTGACTTAGTGGAGTTCACTTATGATAACCGAACTACCTGATATTTTTAAATTGAAAAAATTATTTGAATGCAGATTTTTAGAACTTAAAGAAGTTTTGGGACCTAAATTTTACTTCTGTGTATTAATTTTGAATTAGCGGATTTATTTTACCTCTTGATACTATATATCTTTGAGTTTATTTTGCAAACGTTAAAATAATATTCATTTATGTTATATGTATAAGTCATACATTTGAACAAATCTCAATGTACAAAGGCTGTATTATGGTCGTAGCTGCGCGGGCGCACGTCACGCGGTCGTGTAGCGACGTATCTGCGTTATTTATTGGCGAAGTCCGGCCCGGGGCGCGATAGTACTCACCCACCACTGTTTGTATACTCTCCGTTTATGGAAATTGTATACTTAGATATTGTTTTAAGTGTATTTAAGTATACTTACGTATGGTTTATGTTTAAAGTATTGATTTTTTAACGCATTGCACGAACACATCAACGCGCTTACGAAGCGTAGAAGTTGGGCACTGTATTTGAATAATATAATGAATATGTTATAGTGCACGCTTTATCAAAATCAATAATTCATGCAATACAATGTCTGTAAATTTAAATTGCGAAATGCGGAATTGAACGCCTTATTATTAAGGAATATCACATTTATATGTTTATCGTCTTGTTTTAAATAACTAATATTCAACATAAACTACTTTAGTATAATAGTACGTGGTGTTTTGTTTAGGTTACCTATAACAATCCCTAATATATTTGTTTTTGTTCCAGTTGCACATCCCGGTATGCAGGCGAGTTCTGCCAGCATCTGAACCCTTGCCACAGTGAGTCCAGTCCTCGATGCCAGAACGGTGGTTCCTGCCGAGTGCGACCAGGTCTCGGGGGCGCGCCGCCGTCCTTCGCCTGCGACTGTCCTCTCGGCTTCAGCGCATCACTATGCGAAATCAGAGTACCAGCAGCCTGTGATTCGGCACCTTGTCTTAATGGTGCAACTTGCAGGCTGACGTCATTGCATTCGTACGAATGCGATTGCCCTCCTGGGTATACAGGTGAGTTGTTCTTTATATAGCTTCCTTGTGTATATTCTATAGTATCAAAGTATGCAGTAGGATACTTGTCTAAATTTTAAGGTAGAATGTTTCGTAGTTCGTCTTCATCACTACTACAACACTTGCTTTTGCAAATAACAACAGTACAAAGCGCTTTAATGTTATGGGTCAAAGCGTTTACGGTAGACACTGCGCTTTCAAACTTTTTTCCTTGGGAGTAGCATTGAATATATAGCTGACCTCACTAGGACTCCACTGGCTAGGTTAAGTAGCCAAGTTATCGCACATGCTTATGGACTTCAATGGCAGTTACCACTAACCATTACCAAGGTATACGTCGTCATAAATTTAAACCAGATATACTATCTTCTTTGTATTACTTCTTATTGCCAAAATTTATTACAAAATACAAAAGAAATTTAAGTTTAAACATAAGATTTTCTTTTTTAAGCAAATAAATTATAACTAAAACAAATCAGATAACTTTTAAACATAAGCTATATTAATTTATAATCAGTTGCGGCAGAACATAAATCAAACACCGTTTAGTGCAAACTATTTAGTCTTATGATAATAAATCATTCCTACTAAAATCTTCTTCATATAAATTTAAAGGTTTTTATAACTCGTTTATCTTTTTATTTATTTTTTTTTATTTCCTTGTTCAATCCGTTAAATAAATTTGGAACTGATTGAAATTCTTGTTTAATTAGAAAGATGAATTCTTTCTTGAAACATCTACGTTATGACGGATATCGTATGCTTATAAATATCTGTTAGCGATCTCATGCCGTGAATACTTGTCAGATATTCTCTTTGTTGTAGCAACAAGTTATCCTATATTAGGTAATTGATTATTGCATTCTGATGAGTAATAACAGCAGGTGTTTGTTCTATGAGATACCAGGATTATATTTTGCGGAACTGACAGACACAATTGTTGATTTATAGTGGTATTAATATCTTGCTCCCGTCAGTTTTCCACGATAAATATATGTTTTGATTAATCTCAAGTTTTTGACTATAAAAGGTTAGGTTATTATTAGAGCAAATGTCTTGGTTATATTTAACCTATCTCAATAAATTATATGATCAACGACATTAAGAAATAACAAAAGTATATTTGCTGCAGGTAATATTTTAGTTAAATCTATTTTACTTTTAAGTTCAGTTTTAGTTATTTTTCTGTTTTATTTAGTTAAATTAGTTATATTCTTTTGCTATTATATCCTAAAGCCTTCCTCAAAAAATGACCTTTCAAACTCAAAAAGATTTATTCATATCGAACAAATAATTTCGGAGATTAGCGCGTTCAAATAAACAAACAATCTCTTCAGCTTATGATATTAGTATCATTGTAGCATAGCATAGTGGCATTGGTTTGTATTGCATTTCTTTCATTCAATTAAATTCAATAGTGTGATATCAGCAATCAATCTTTTCAAGAAAAACTTGAAACCATTAGTCTTGAAAGTTGTCTCAACTATTGGCATTTCCTTTCAATTTGAGCGTTGACTATTAATATTAGTAATAAAAAGTGCTTGTACTTAATTATATTGGGATAGAGTTTAAAATTCAACATCTTTGAATCTATCCTCTTCAACACTTTAAATTACACGCGCAATTATGCTATCAACTGGAATTATGTCGACAGGTTTTACCTCAGTGGGTTGTGTAATTAAAAATACGGCTTTCAATTTTTGTTTTGGTGTTTTCGAATTAGGTAAATTACTTGGGCTTTCTTTGATAATACATGTGAATGGTGTATAAATTGTGGGTTCTCCGGATTTAGTACGTAACGGGCCATCATAAGTGTACCGCCAGATTCCGGTTTTATGTGAACGGAATGAGTTTCCTGGGCAATCAAGTTCATATAAAGATAAAATTTGCTACTCTTTATCATCAATGGTCAGTACTTAGCTTTGTTGGTCGTCAACTTGCGCATACACATACAACGCGAAATAATGTTATGGAAACATTTTTATATTTTTAATAATTATAGTTATTCTCACGACATGTTTGTACACATTGTCTTGGATTACGCTTGATGACTTAATTACAATAAAAATAAATGTTAAAATTATCAGCAGCCATATTAGATAAAGGAGTTGAATTTACATTGTAAAAGTTACTTAGAAATTTAATTTTACAGCGAGATAGATTTATTGCTGATAATCGTTAACAAATACTGTGACAGCTGTATCAATCGTTTCTTTTTATTAGTTTAGGAAACTGGGTGCAATCAGAGGAAGCTGTTTACAGTGTACAAATGTATGTATATCTAAGCGTATAATTGGCGTTGCGTCATAGACTGCGTAGCATTAGCGGGGCAAGTGTCAGACACTCCTTAGCTTATAATGGCATATGAGACATTTTTCGAGCGAGTGGCCTTTTCGTATTCTGTTGAATTTCAATATTCTTTAGATCTGATCTGATTAGTCAGATTATTCGAGTAGATCAAATGATAAGTTGTTTGTAGTAGTATGCATTTCAGCTTACTAGGTTCCATTACTGCCTGATGTTTAATATTTTGTTATTAAAATATATTTGTTTCATTGTCATTTCAAGATCATCGTTAATAGCTTTACGTCTTACACTTTACGCTCTGTTGGCTTATTCAAACTCGTCACCGCCATAAACAGGGAATTTGTACAAAAAATCCAGCGCTGATCGCCTCCATCTTTAAAGCTCCGCAATTATGGTCTGGGCAGGAGAAACAATTTTAATTTGTTTCGCTTTCCTGTTAAATTTTCATTCGTTTTTAGACACAAGTAGAGATTTCTACTTTTTGTGCATATTGGTGAATAGTGCGGATATAAAATGGTATGCATTTTTTTGTCTATAATTTACTTTCGTTATGTTTAACATACAAGAACCTTAGTTCAAAATCAGTTCGAGAATTATCGTCACATCCGCTATTAGCACATAAGCTACAGGCATCCGTGACAGTGATTCCACTTCAGTCGAATTAGAGAGAATGCCACCGATCTTAACGTGTACTTGATCAGTCGAATTACGGAGAATGCTACCAACTTTAGTGTTCACTTGAGTGGGTTAATTGCACCTTTATCTTTTTTATCGATTATAAACGATTAAAATCAAAATGTTGCATACAATGTCAGGTAGCGGATGCAAGTAGAAAGTCAAACTCTTTTCATTTCCTCTTTCGCGCAATACATATAATTAACTGTATTTTTGGTCATGTCATTATGAGAAGTTAAGTTGAGTAGTGTACACGCCGGTCATATCATTAACTCTGTCACTATTAAAACTACCGCACGCAACTGAATAAATATTAATGGAACATAAATAGCAATCTGTGTCACCACAGCATCATGGGGCATCGTAACGAGTCTTGTAACTTCGTTAGTCATCGTAAAATGTCATAAAACTTTAAGATGATTGGAAATTCATATACGCAGCAGATGCGTAATGAATAAAAAGTAT
>DWOQ01000793.1:0-10370 GCA_018251115.1 Codatractus alcaeus
ATTTTAACAGACTTAAAACTCATTGGTATATAGATATTTCCTAGAAAACTAGTTTTTAACTGAAATGGCATAGTATAAAGTTTACTTCATTTTGTGTTCGTGAGAACATCTTCATTATAATATTCATTGTTCTCAATGTTATAATGAAACCTGTTTTACGTGCCTTAAAAGTTTTTCTTACATATATTTGGTTTTGTTTTCAGAAAACGGTACAAAATTGTGACGTTGTCACGGACTCTCTAGGGATGGCACGCTGGCTGTCTGTCACAAATCTAATGTTAAACATATTTCAATTACATTTACATTTTTATAATTCTATAGTTTATCCGGTGCCACTGACAAGACTGCCAATAATAAGTCAATACTTTGAAAAAAAAATAATTATAATAATTTATCTATGTAACACATAACCCATTTGTAACATTATTTCTTGAATTCATATTTAATTATATTGCAAATAATTAAATAATGAGTAAATTTTGCCGTAAATCTATTTGATAATTTTTGACACACATAATATTGTTAATAATTATAATACAAAATAATGCATAATACGCACTTACATAAATTATTTCAAACTAGAGACGTGTTCATATAAATAAAAAAATATTTAGAAATTGGCTGTAAGCGTTTACATTTTTTTACCCGTGTACAAATAATTTATTACATTTCCGATTTGTGTTAACGGAAAAGAAATAATATTTCTATAAGCATTCGGCGCCAGGAGTCCGGCCGGCCAGCGCCATCTCTCATAACGTTAAAGTTTTTCGCAACACATATGCGACCGTTTTATTCGTTTATTTCCCTCCCGTTTTTCCATTTCCGCTAAAGCGAAAGCGAGTTTCCACGACTTTTTTCAGCTGAAAGCCTGCGAGGAATTGTGGCGAAATAATAATAAAAAACAATGAACGAAGAGCGACCGAAACAAAAATTTCGCTTTGTCATAAATCGCGGAATACTTCCTGCTTATTACAAAGAAAGTTGTATCAACGTCATGGATGTTTTATTTGAGAGATAAATGAAATGGCAGCTAATTACAAGTGCCTTTATACCTACATATACAATCATTGTCTCCTGATTCTGTTCTCTACGTTTTTATATCAACCTGCTTTAAAATATATATTTAAACAATCATATTACAATAAATAAACAAATATTTTTCTGAGGAACACACAAAATAATTATGAATAAAATGTTATTTATTTTAAGTGCGAAATCAAATGTTGGTCAATATTTTCTGGGAGTTGATACATATGTGGCAAATTATTTGACGTACCATTCTCCAATTAAGAACTGTCGATGTACTTATACACTAAATGAAACACGTAAAAATGATTGTTCGAAATACGAATTATTTGTCCCAATTTAAGTGCAAAAAATTCTTAGAAGTTTTGCGTATTGTGCTTAGATGGAAAGCTTAAGCGCACCGCTCGACGCAAATCCCTAGCGAAAAGATTCCATTAAGAAAATCAAAAAAGGTCTGCTCAGTTCACGGGCCGCGACTATTTTCATTTAGCAAAAACAACCCATAAATTGTCATCTTAACGAGATTTCTGTTTTTGCAGAATTCGCACCCTTAGCTCTTTGGTGAGTAGCGATTCGGTGATGTTCCTTCTTCATGGGGATTAATGCGTCGGCAGCTTTTAGATACTTATTTATAATAATATTAGCGATACTCACGCAATCAACGTTTTCAAACTAACGGATGAAATTCAGCTTTTCAAACATATGCAAATAATCAATGTTTTTACAAAAAAACATTATTTGAAACAGATATTAACATTGAGTTAAAATATAATATACATATGTTGTGTTCAGGTCAACATTTAAAAATCGCATTAAATATTTTTTTGTATATTTAACCAACTCCATATAAAGTAAATCAATAACTAAGATTAAGGATTTATGTTTTGGATTCGGCGATTATATCATTTAAGCAAATAGGTGTAAATTCTATGAATCATAGAAATTACAAGATCAATACGACAAAAGACTTAATCAATCGATTAAGCGTGTTAGGTAAAAACTGCTTTAACTGCTTCTTAATTTAATAAGTAATTTTACTTTAAAACATAGCTCAATCAATATTATCAAAAACAGTTATCATTATATCTATTCATACATACCTGCACGGATTCGATAGTACGATGCGCTGGCGCATTTTGACAAAATGAAGTACTTATGAGTGCGTGCAAGTGCAGTTATTTATTGCCTGAGCAATAAATTTACATATTTGTTTCATGGGTTTATATAAACTGATAATTTAATAACTCATCCGGTGAATATACTCCTAAGGGTATAATTCAAATCAGCAAATTCTTTCAAGAACGTCATTTAAATCGATCCCGTTGAGACTAGCTATCTCAACCTCTGCTATTAATATTACTAGATTTGAACATACGAATTCATTGGACACTTAAATTAGAAACTAAAATTAACAAATAACCCAGTTATCAATAAGAATCTATTGCAAATGCCTACATGGACGATGTTGGCACGCGACACTGGCGCATGCGTGTCAGAGCTGCGCGCGAGTGCGTGCAGTGCGTGTTATTTATTGCCTCAGCAGTAAATTTGCCTTTTTTTATGGAAGTCGCAATCGCTGTTCAAACTTTAGAGAAATACCTGATGTTCTGAATTACCTATAACTGAGAGTCAAATATATGTTATTAAGTATTCTCTTAATTAATTAAGTATGCTGACCAATTGATATCTGTAATGCAACGATATGTTACACAAAAGCATTTTCAAAAAAGAATAAAAAGTTCAATTGACAATACAAAAGCATTGTAAAACAACAGCACGGCTTGTTCCTGCTTGTTGTTGTTACAAGCAGGGCTTGTATTTTAACCAGGAATAAGGAATGACTTCATAAATATGTCCATCGAATTATTAACATTTGTAATGGGAAATGGCAGTAAAAAGCTAATATTTGTAAATTGAGTCTTAATTCGTTTTCCTGCTCTTTTTGCCATAAGTAGGGCGAACCCCGCGACCTCACACAGTGTAAATACCATAAAAGACGGCTATTCAATTATTTATTTCACTTGTTGCATGTGACATGTAACATCAATGTTTTATACTGCGCTCCACGTTGGTGAAACAGTAAGTAGGTATTAGAATTCATAATTCAAGTTTTTCGTCAAGACTTAGGTCATAAATGTCAGGAATAAGTTCAATGCAACGCCTTTTAGAGTTGTGAGATAGAATCCGCACACACCTATATTATTAAAAAGCGAAACGAAAAGTTAAGAATGAACGCTGCTGACTATAAAATTATTCAAACGACACCTCATTTGCAAGGTCCCATAAACAATTGTTTTTGCGATATTAACCACTTGAATAGCATTGATGCATGGTAGCATAAGTAATGTCACTAATAAAATACGGGCCGACTTTCACTTACATATTTTAGGTAATCGGGAGCCAAGGTATACTAAAATAGGTTCAGACCAGCCAACATCTCTAAGCTATAGTCTTCATAAGAAACACATCGTACAGTCTATAACTGTACATCTGGTTCAAATAAACACGAACTCTATAATACCGAAGTTAACTAAGCTGTTACGCGAGTATTCGGAACTCAGTACGGAATAAGCTCCGCAATATCATAATTAAAGTGCCGTTTCACAGTTTGGGTTCCCGTCACGTGATACCGTTGCCCAAATTATCCGGGCATCGTGTCATCTTGTCCCAATCCAATATGGCGCCATAAATCCTTAGGGGAGGTGGCTGGGGGGACGTCACTCAAACTTTCTCTGTACTCCGTCTTACGCTCTCGTCTCACGAACTAGGGGCGGTACGGCCAGACCCTTAATAGACGTTTATCGGTAACATTAAGTTATCGAATATTGCTATTATGATATTGCATTGCCTTAAACATATTACTTTAATTGTAACCGACATATTACGTTACAAAAATTACTTATTTAAATAGTTATGTAAATTCTAATTTTTTTTAAGGAATAACACAAAATGTTTAACGGAATAAATAACTCTTACACACAATAATTTTAAGTTGTTAATCCCTTGAACTTGCTCTTAAGTTCGTTAAAACATTCGTAATGCAATACATTATAGTAGTCAATATACATATCTATAAAAATGTTATAAAATAGGTAGGTATTTTTACATGTTTAAAAATCTTTCGTAGTCGATGGGTATACCTGAGAAGATGACTGCTTCACATTAACATGATTCTATAGTAATGTATAATAAATTCCTAACACAATAATCGACTTGAATAATTTATTTGGTAGATATCATTTCTGCTAACGGTACACCGCCGGGAGCGTTGGTGCGCTTCAAGGAATTCTCAGATAGAGTTCGAGCTACGGTATGAGTAATCTCTTTTGTTTTTCTAAGAACACCCGACTAGGCCGCCGACCGTACCCGATTATCGGGTTGTTTTCTTTATATAAATGTACGAACATAAGGATATTATATGCTTCATAATTGTTTGAATGTCATTATTTTGAATAGATATATACGTTTTAGCGTTTAATAAATGTGAAATTTAGAAAAACTGTTTGATATCGATCTGTACATAACGTATGACTTTAAGAACTTAACTTTACAAAGAAATTTATGTACATGTAAGTGAGTATATGCTTTTAATTTATTTAATCGACTGGGGCGGATATAGAATCATATCTGTCGAATAATATCTAAAACATACATACGTCTATAAATCATCTTGTCAACCTATTTTCGGTCCAACCCTGACCTTTAGACAAATATGAGCCAGAACGCAGGCTTCGAGGATATTACGAATTCAATGAAAACTGTAGCCTTCTATGTTTATAGATTATCTATACCATAATTGGAATTATAAAGCTAACAGACCTGAGATAAATGACCACAAATCACAACCGACCACGTTTTGATAAATGAACTACAAAAGTTATAACATTCTTTGCAGATCTATTAAAATCATAATTGTAATTCGGGGAGACGCGTAGACATTTTTTTACATTTTTAATATGTAATTCAATAAGATAGTCATGACGTATACGTTTTTGATTTAAACGATATAATACGTCAAAACTAAGTTCTTTATGTGATTATCGATCAATATTTTCATACTAACTTCTGACGTTCCAAATATCGTTAAATCGCGAATTAGTCTTTAGTTTGGTCTGACCCTAAGAGCGATACAATTATGCCGCCCTTCTCAACACAAAAACCTTTACCATGAGATACTAAATCAAGGGCAACACGTTACTAATTAATTTTGAAACAGGTTTCGATTTTATTGATATCTTATATAGATACTGGTTCGTTTCATTAGTTTATTAGACACGCGTATTAGATTTTACTGCCGAGACCGAACAAATTAGTTTAATTAACTATTTCTTACATAGTTTGAACATTGTCAAGTATAACGTTTTTGTAACTTACAAAGAGCTATTTGAAATAACTTTGCGTTGCAGCTTAAACCGTGTAAAGTTGCAGAAGATATATGGACTCACTAAGTACGTAGCATCTGAAAGCCATTTTTATCTCCTGAATATACTTTGTTCATTTCCTGAACGCTATTAATATGTATTTTGTTAGTTTTATATATTATGAAAGAAAATATATAGACAATTACCCTGTTCATTTATGTTTATTTTGACTAAATTCTTTTTACATATTTACAGGAAATAATACGAATTTTAAGGACAACAATACTTATAGTTTTCTTATCTAATCTCTATACAACTTTAACAGATTACCAACTTATAAACTATAACAATACGGAAGTTACATTAGTAATACACAGGAATATTTTAGTTAAATATTTTTAATCTTGATGCGTGTATATAAAAGTTGTTTTCACCTTAAACTCGGAGCATTCGACAGATACATAAGACATTCGCAACATATATATAAATTGACAACATATTGAATCTTCTGTTTACTATTTTCAACAATGCGACTTCAGTGTTATGTCATCATGGACCATTTTTGTCCCACTGCTGGGCACAGGTCTCCTCTCAGAGTGAGAAGGATTGCGTATTAAAAATTAATTATCACTTGCTTAGCGGTGAAGGAAAACATCGTGAGGAAACCTATATGCTTAAGAGTTCCTAGAAAAGTTGTCAAAGGTGTGTGAAGTCTACCAATCCGCACTTAGCCAGCGTGGTGGACTATGGCCTAAATCCTTCTCATTCTGCAGTGTTATGTAATAAAAGCAAAAGCAATAACACCAGTAATTCCCTGCTAACTTATCCACCCTCACAATCAAATTAAGATCCACTTTAATCCGGTAAGAACCAATACTCGCGTGACCACACACCACACGGTGGTAGCCAATCACGTTACCTATTGGTTTTCAATAAAGCGAGCATCCATCAAGCCGTCTTAGCGCTCCGGGGGTCGACTATATTAGAAAACCGTCGACGCCTCAGCTTATCCGCTTATGTACTAAGTGGAGCCTCTAAGGTGGGAAAATATAGGAATTTCAGGAATTTGCCGATAGTTTATACAGATACCTACTCAAAAAAATAGCCTCATGTAGCAGTTTTTTACGCCATAATCTAGTCTAATAGTTCTTAGTCAGTAAATTACAGATTTTTTAAAATAATAATAATGTACACTGATATTCATTATGTAGTGGTTTCTAAGCCTTATGTTAATGTTAAGTATGTTATATGATTTTTTGTTTGCTTATGTGTTTGTTTAAGAACAGTCAAAAATCCCTTTTCGATTAAAAAATATATATATTTTTAATTTTTAAAACGTAGGCATAAAAAAAATTAACATATAATTATATATATTTTTATTGCCCAAACAATGAATACCAATAAAAAAATAATTACATACAAAACATATACATTTTAAATTAATAATTACAATATATTTAATTTACATAAAATACATTTAAAATTCAAATTCAAATGTTTATGACGAATGTTTTAATGTTCTTACAATCGCCATAAAGTGTTGCGCAACGTACTCTGAGGTACGTCATGTTTTATGAGGTTCCGTTAGCTTGATTAATTAATTAATTAGTACCTTTTCGAAGGGATTACAAGTAGAGTCATGACCAATAAAAACTGTATAAAATTTACCAAGCACTTTCTACTCATTACGATCTCTTATGTCAGGAGAACCATGGACAAATTAGACAAGTATTAAACGTACCCACACCAAGAACGGGAATTTAGAACCATCATTTAACTGTAGCGTCATCAATTCTCACTTATGAACTCTGGTCTGGACGCAAAGTGACAATGTTTGACCCTACTTCACCATGCTGGCCATGTATAGACTTTTTTGATACACCTTTAAGAATTTTATTTTTGTAAATCTTTCAGGCATATGTTTTCATATTATTTTTAATTCGCCGTTAAGTAAGCGATAGTAATTAGCCATTGGATTTCTAGTGTGGCTGTAATTTTTTGAAATCAGAGGGTAGACTCGAAGATCTAGTGTAAGAAGCCTTATTTTAAAGGACTGGACTATCACTGCTTACTATGTCTGATTCGAACCCGGAACCTCTTGCGTAAAAACTGTGCGTGTGACAACCACTACGTCACGGATCGTATGGTTTCTGAAAGATTATTTAAAAGCACGTATCTCACCCACGCCAGTCAAAACAACATCAGTCAACAAGTTTACGTAATTTTACTTATATTTACAACATCGAAACCGTTGAATATTTGAACCTACTAAATTTAATATCTCAGTAAGGCTATCAGATGCAAGATCATCTTAATGAGCGCCGAGACTGATTCACGGAACCAGAAATAAAATATAGTATTGTATACAGAGATTTCAAAAACAGAATACGTTTTTAGTTTACTGCGTCATAAATTATTTTCTAAATTGCATCTTAACAAAACGCAAATGTACAACAACGTTGCCGTAATTACTAATAATGTTATTCATTATGAGCATTGTTTTGTCTATGGGGAAAAATGCGGAATTAGAATGCGTGAAGACTTTTTTCAACAATACTTTGAGTGTTCGTCTCATCGAATATCAACCTTAATGCATTCACTTAAGATCATACAGGATGCAAAGTTACGTTTGCTTGTTAGTGTTCCCGCTGCGTTTACGAGCATAACGGCTAGCTTGAGATCATGCGGTCGAAGATTTTGGGGTTTGGACAAGAATTAATTATGCACACAATAGCCGGTTATTGTCTCTACGGACTAGGCAGATTGTTTGGACGTTTTGCGTAATTTGAACAACGTCTAACATCACAATGTGCAGCTTGCACATTTGTTTATTTAATAAAAATGTACAACGGTTCACAGAATAGGGACATATTGGATCTACTAACGGTTTCGACTCCGACTCAGTATTAAAAAAAGATAATTAATATTCATATGTATGTAATGTCCTTATGATCTTGCCTACACGCACATCCGTGCATTTAAAAATAACGTCATATATTACGAAATAAAATAATTAGATGAATAATTATAAAATAATTAATATCAATCACTTAAGTCTTTTAAAAGTCTTATTGAAATAAATTTAAATTTTAGCCTGTTTCGATATATCGACAACCCTATCAAATAATTCTAGTATCGAGCAAAAAAGCTTTAAAAATGGCAGAAATTTTAATATCACATACATACCTACACTTCAATAGTATAATACTTCTTTTCGAGTCTCAGTATATTTATATTTACGTTCTAAAATTATGCAAAATTTGTAAAAATAATTAATTTCTCTCATATTGAATTTTAAAAGCGCGGTCATCATCCAATTTAAGGTCTATTGCCCCCAACCAACTTGGTTCCTGTGGTAATTTATGTAGGTAGTAAAATTATGATTAGCGCATCACCCGACGGCATAGAGACGTCACTCAGCGGGACTTTTATTGCCTCATTTGGGCAATTTGAGGGCACTTCCCTGAACCATGACCATCCAACTGCTTTAGACCTACGTTTACGTAAAAGAATTGTATGCTATTAGAACAAAGTCAAAGCTCTACACTAATTTGCTATCTAAAGTTTTAGGATACCAGTACCTTATCGTGAGATTCGAATTTTAAAAAGACGCGACAACAATGTTAACACGGTCATCGTAAATTTTACGGCCGTTGTGATGAGGCGTGAGAATTCTTAATGGCCAGTCACAGAGTAGCTACGAGCAGATCTTTTTAAAAGTAAATTTGACGGATAATCAACGTCACATTAATGTCATATTTTTATTTTATTTTGATACTATAACTGCTTTGATTTATAACTATGTAGATAGGTGATCTTATATAAAATGTCGCGAAATAGACGTGCATACCTACGTCTAGAAATAAGAGGTGGCGGAGTTATAGAAAAAAGACCTAATATCTCAAATGTCAAAATGTGACATTGAGTGATTTGTAGCTAAGCTCCGCCTGTCCCGTGTTTCAAACATCACCGCTCGGAGCAGACAGCTGAGCTCTAAGCTTTGAATGGCGCAACCGAGTTGCATACACCTGTTCCATTCGCACTCATTCAAAACGCCTATCTCCCTTTCACAGATCGGATAAGACTCCATCCTATTCTATAAACGGCACTACCTATTACATGGTATACTTACCTGAGATCTTTTGTGTAAAAGTTCAACGCTTTTTGTCGGTGCAGTTTATATCTATAAAGATTTTGTGAGGAACGTATTGCACAAGGGATTTTGCCGGTTTAGCATTGTTCTGGTATTTTGCGATTTTTGTGTAACTACTCTGACAGATTCTGGGTAAGTTTTCTCAACATTTGAATGAAAAGACTTCCTCTTTGAAATTCAGTTTGCTTTATACGAACCTAATTCATATGTAGAAAGAAGCACGTTGATTCAGAAATACAAGTACCTGAAACAATAAAATAATTGATTAATGAAAAATTCATTCATATTCATACTTAATTATATATAGACTTATTTTATTATTTTGTTAATGTTAAAAACGTTATTGAGTCTTATAAAATGTGTTGTCGTTTTAGTAATTTGAGCAAAAATATTTTTTTGCTTAAATAACAATATGCAAGAGACAACCTTTTTAGGGTTCCGTTATCTAAAGGATGTCAACGGGACCTCTTTGCTATGGCCCTGCTATTCGTCTGACCGTTTGTCAGGTTGTCATAGGGCTGTAACTGTAATAAGTGGACTCGTTTCATAAAGTGGTTCGTGTGGAATAATAAAAAATTAAGAGTAAATTAAAAACTATGGTAATAATTAAGAATTCTCGCCGTCATGCCATGCCAGCCATGTCCAAGTACCCACATAAAGTTTGATATAATAATATTTTGTTACGATATCCGGTAGTATTTGTGTTTGTAGCACTTATCGTTACAAATATATTTAGATATATGTTCGGACTTTTTTCTCAATCTTAATAACATTGATACGGAATCCGTATAGTGCGTGTTTGACTCACACTTAGCCAATTTTTATTTACA